>JACXGM010017102.1:8028-20077 GCA_016801145.1 Umbra pygmaea
CACACACACACACACACACACACACACACACACACACCTTGATTCTGACCCTCCACCCATCAGTAACTCCACACATACATTCTCGTCTCCAAGGAAGACACTACCAGGGACCTACAGTGGATGTGGCAAACAGGATTTTAGGTCACGATCCTCCACCCACAACAGCAATAAAAAGGTTAATTGGTTGGACCCATGCCAAGAAATGTCTGTGACATCTAAATCAAAGTGAGGACTAAGATAGGCTTTATTTTGGGTTCAAATTAACATTGAACCAGTGGCATTTTAACATGGCCTGGCATTCAGGGGTTGTGATGTTTACTGTTGCTGAACACAGCACAGTTACAGGTACTGAGCACCTGGCAGAGTTACTCTCCTGTTCTTTTCAGCATGTTAAAGACAAAAAGGTTTCTAATGACGTAGTACTGTAGCTTGTCTGGTCTGGAGGACATCTTTAAACTGACTATGCATTGTAGATTAAGAAGGGGGAAGCTTAGCCTGGTTTCCCAGGGATTCCCAATTACTAAATGAGGCCCTAAAACTAGGACAACTGAAAATAAATATGGCTGTTCTCATGGCAATGTAAAAAATTGCACAAAACAAAAAATTCATACACGTATACGTTTCCGGACTAGAAACTTAAAGCCTTGTATGTTTATGAAAGAGAAAAAAGTCAGTTTACTTTAACCTAACCCTAACCTAAACATTACCTTACCCTAAGCTTAACCTCAATAACCTAGCATGTTATGCCTGAACTAAACGTTACTCATAAACTTTAAATTGTAACCGATTGGTCTGTTCCTGGAAATGTTCTGGTGGAACGGCCATTCAATACGTATCCGTTAGTCAAACATGGACATGCGGCAAACATTTCCATTATGTACGGTTACCCATGTATTGCTTTGAGAACACAAAGCACCATTGCTGATAGACAGTGAAATGTTGAACACATATGTAAAGACCAGCACTTTTGCGTGCGTTTGAATCTGACCTACTGCCCCTTCAGCATTAAAAATGTATTTTATCTTTCACCATTCTCTGGTGCAATAAATCACAAAATGCCACACAAGAATGTGGTACAAATGTAAGGAGTGTGTTTACAATGTTTTGTAATGTGTACACGTAAATGGATGTCACCGACAACAATAGAATTGATTACAGCTGGCAGTCTGCACATAAACACTGAAGTACAGTAAATAAAAAAAAATGTCCTAGTCATTTATAATTCAAAGAGCTGGAATACGGAGTGAAAAAAATTGTGTCAGTGTCCAAATTCTTTTGGATTTCACTATAATGCACTTACTGAAATACGTCCTTTATTTCAGGAGTACAACACTGCCACTAATCTAATTGTTGGCTGGAACACAACGAGAACCACACCAGAAAGAGACCACATCCCCTCCCTTGCTTCATTCAGGTCTGGCCCTTATCTGGAGTTAACCACATTTCAGCTGCTGCTCTCAGTGGGCTTCCAGCTGGGATTAGGACTCTTTCCCACTGTCTCAGCCTCCGTTCTCCACACTCAGCCCCAGCTCCCGTCTTCGACCCGGAACACGGCCCGCTAGCAGTGCAACACAAAGGCCTGTGTACTGGGCCTGTGGCAGGAGTTATTAAACTTTAATCCCACTAAGAAGCAGCATATTCCTGCAATGAATTATAGATGACAGAGGTTACAGTCCTCCATATATGACCCCTATGCCCCCAATCCAGTGAGCTAGGGTTTTAATAAACTGCATTAGATACTGAATGGTGGATACCGTCTGCTCGATGCCAAGATTACATTTCATATAATAGAAGAGGAACTGAAAGAAGCAGATGGAGGAATGTAATCCTGATGTGAATTACAGATGGGGGCGTATGGATGGTCAGGTTGTTGTAGGTGAGAGATGGGCTTGGATTCTTTACTTACAACAACACTGTTTTCTCTTGGCCTAGCAGTATTCAACTCAATGTGCCTCCACTGCATTGTTGTCCTTGGCTTTAGGCAAGGCAATTTAAGCACTATACGGGAACACAGCTGTAGTTCTTTTCAACTGACAATTTTCTTCCCAGAATATACCCAAAATGGCTAAAACCATTATTTGAGTTGAAACATAATGGCTGCGTGTAAATCGACAGAATTATCAAGGTTTGTGAAGTTAGGCAGAAGCAGAAGCGTTGTTGAAAATTGTATGTTTAATGAAATAAAAAAGGGGAATAGGAGAACAATGACTGACAAGGACATAAGGAAGCACAGGGAGTTATATAAACATACTGTACTAATGAGGGAACAAGGATCAGGCGTGAGTGATGAGGGATGACCAAATAGTTTGATGATGGTGAGTGGGATTAGAATGTCCGGATAGGTCGAAGAAGGCCGTTTGTGCCATGTGGCACCTCAGCCCCCGAAATGACATGGAGGGGGAGGAGTGACAGTTCGCAATTGACATTGGGTTAATATTCTCCCAGTATCAATATTTATGCCTACATAGATTTCTCATTCAAAGTTTATTACACTTGGTTGTGGAAGCCAGTTCAGCCAGCTTTAATTTATCTGAAAACAGTCCTGATTTGCTTCAGTGCATGGGTCAGCAGCAACAGTAAATCCTGGTGAAATACACTGGGCACACTCACTCTGGGAACTTAGAATTAGTCTCTCCCCGGGGTGTAATTCTGTGGCAGTTCAAAAGCAAAATAGCATTGTCTTAAAGCCAATCCCAATATAGAATGAGTAATACTATTTAAACTTCGGCATGCAAAGTCACTCACAACACCAACAGCCAAAGACTTGGTGTTGACGTACTCTCTTATCCTTGATCAGTTTGAGGGTGACTCCCTACTTACTGAAGTTAAAGGGGTACAAGTTAATCTTACCAAGGTCAGCCCAGTGTGTTTCCAGTCTGATCCCTGACCCTTGTGACTTCCTGTGTCCCACAGCCATCATCCAAAACCCGAGAATAGCAGTGTTCTCCCACTAGTGCCTGTTCCTGATTCTAAATGACAAACCGATTATTCAGCTGGTCCTCAGCTAGGGAAAGCCACCCAGTTTCGTCGTTGCGAAGTTTGTCGGGCTGACATCAGGGAGGGTTTAGGCTCTTCAAACAGCTGTTTTACCCCCCCCCCACAACGCATTTATCTTCACCCCCTCTACTCATTTCCGCTCCCGTCCCGACATTCCTAATCTATGCTCACGTTAACAGACCACACATCTGTAGCGTCATAGAGCAGGATTGATATCTGTCTTTGTGTCACAGAAATCAGGTGGAGGTGGTGTCCACGGAAACCCACTTTAATGCTCATTATATTATAGATTGCCTTCAATGGGTGAGAAACGTGGATCCAGGGGAAGAGCCTAGCAAACAGCATGAACTCCAAAACAGACCGGAGTGCATACATGCAACGTAAACAACTGCTGAAATAAATGTCTTCATCTCAGGGTGCTGTGAGCTCAACTAAATCACAACCATTTGTTCTACCAGTGTGGAAGTCTATTGGATTGGAGGTGAGGGCTGGTTGTAAGCTGTGAACATTAAACCGCGGCGGGGCAGACACAACAATGTGGAAGCAAACACGGTAATTACCCGGTGAGAGCAGGGTTTGTGTTTGTGTTTAAATGACGGGTGGTTATGATAAGTGGTGGCGTTGCTGTGCCAGATGCAGGGCCTAAACCAGCCTATCCTAACCAGAGGTAGACGGGATTCACACAGAAGAGAAGATTGCGCTGTGCGGTTACTCTGGCTCTTCCATTGGCTCGCTGTCTCGCTGTGTGCGCCCAGTGAAAAACTACCAAATACTGGTCATTATCTATAGTGCTCTCAGGAAACAACTCGTTCACACCGGCTTTCAACCCCCGACGTGAAGACATTGTGCATTGGGGGTATGATGATGTAAAACACCTTGTTTTGGGGTATAAAAAAGGATGCTGTGTTCATTCACCGTGGCAGGGTGAGACAAAGGGCTTATAATTGAGCACATTGAAAAATTTGCATGTAGATGAGTTCATCTGAAAATCTCTGTTACAGACTTGCTGTTGCTTTGACAGATCATAGGTGAATGGAGAGGGATGATAAGATAGACAATGTTTTGTACAAGTATGATTACTGAAAATAGCTAGCTAGGAATAGCTAGGAAAAAAATGCCAATTTATTCCCTAAGAGTGTGACCACTGAGCATAGCAGACCCAGTATCACCTGAGGGGGGAGTTGAAGGTGTAAATCTTCACTAATATATAATTTTTGTGTCCTTTGATGCTGTATGGTCGCATGTGCCTGGGGGGCTGGCCGGTGCTGCTCAGACATGACCTGGACAACCGTGTGGAAGGCGAATGCAGCAGAGCTGGCTGTAATTGGTTGTGATCTAACCCCCCCGGGGCGCAGAGGGATCATGACCCTCGGGTCACGCCGTATCTTTCCCTCTCTTTCCATGGGCCTTTCTCCGTCCTCTCCTTCTTTCATCACTCTCTCTCAGTCTTTGTGCTAGTCATTACCGAGGCTTCATAGCCAGCGACCTGTCTTTCAGCCAATCCATCACCTGCTGTCATGCAGCCTTGTGTACGCGGACAGGTGTCGTCACAGCAACCGCCGTGCCGGAGCTCTGGAAGGTGAGCTGCTGAGAAAAACCAGGTGCCCCCCTCGCCCCCATGAGATCAATTTGAGAATGGGTGTCTTGGTAACAGGAAGCCTGTACCTGACTGCTCCCCAATTCCCAACACGTGCAAAGCCTCCTGATGGTGTAAGACAATCATCAGCACAAAGAAGCTACAATGCAACCAAGCAACACATACTACACATATGACGTGACATTAAGTCACAGAAGAAGTGTTTATTAAAACGGTGTGAAGGGTAAAAGGAGAAGGCGAGATACATGCATGCCTTCCAGGAGCACCAGGAATACATCCCTGCCTACATCAGCATGCAGTGTGGATCTAAAAGACACTTTAATGGTATAGTCAATCAGTCACAAGATGGCAGGCAACAATGCATTTACATACTGTTCAAAGTGGGATAAAGACTGTTTGTTTTCACCGGGGTGGCTGGTTTTACCACCCAAGTGAAAAGACAACACTCCCTTCCACATTGCGGACACCTCCACGAGAATCTGCCAGTACCGGCCGGATTTATTACGGCTTCCCAGCGCACAAAGAGTAATTGATGCGTTCAATTCACACAGAGTCACAAAGGAATTTACAAGGTAAAGCATACTAATGGGTTGAAGGCGCTTTGTGGATTCATAAAGCTGCCACTCTGTTACAAATCTAATAACTATTAAACGTAAAAACGAGCAAACTCTCCATTCGAGTTTTGCTGCTTTCAGCAGAAAAGCCTGACAGAGCGATTGGACCGTGTGTCGGGGCGAGAGTTGATGAAGGTGGCTAACGGGCCATACTGTTAAATTAAAGAGATTTATTCAGCAGCTGAGCAATGAGATTTATTATTTCTCTCATAAATTATTCCCGTGTTTATTATGGGTGGACTGGTCGAGGCGTGGGCTTTGTGAAGGCCTGGTCAATATTTCCTTATCAGGAGGCAATAAGGTGGGTTTGTATTGGTGGGCCTTGCAGCAGGGCTGTTGCCTGATATTAAAACCTGCGGGGGTTTAATCAGGTCTCCGGGGCCACCGGGCAAGTGAGCACACGCCAGGGTCCCCCTGTGCATTGCTTAGCCACATTACCCTGCACCCCCTCAGCCCAAATGTCATTACTCCTTCATTACGGAGCTCGAGCCAGGCCTGAATCGTAAACCACTCATTTGAGCACACATCCACTGATCTGGCCCCGGATTAGCCTGTATTGAGACTGAGCTCAGGGGGCTGGGTGGGGGCAGTACAGGAGATTGACCCGTGCTGCTCGCCAGTCAGCAGTCAGTCATTAAACGGCTGTAAAGATAGGCGCAGGACAGGTGCTCACTCGGCTGCCGCCACAGGTCCTGCCCTCTACCCTCGACTATTTACTTAATCGACCTCTCCGTTCACTGGCGTTATTGCACATATCACTATTCTGTTTGAGGGCAAAGCTTAACAGGATAAATGTATATGGGCAAACTCACCTGCGTCAGGAGTTAAAGGTCCAAGGAGAAATCAGAAAGCACAAAGGAACGAGAGAAAGAAAAGAACATTAGATCACAGCCCATGAGGTGAAGACAATATTTTGTGTAGTAACTGATAGTACATAAATGAAAAGTGTTGTTTAATTTAGAATCACAAATGCTTGGTCAAGTTTATTTCCATTCTAATGACAAATAGCTGAATAGATAGCATGTAAATAAGTCAATATTAAACCCTACCAGGGACAAATGTGCATATTTATCACTTGAGTCTTTCGGCTACTTCATGCAATGTGTATCATAATACTGAATTGTCCACAGCATCAGAAATTGAATGAGAATTATGATGTTGACAACTGTTGTACAAGACACATTATATCAACTACAAAGCCAACCCATCTTTCAGGTATACTGACACAATGGAAACACAATGAAGATACAATTCACCTTCCTACATTTGCAGCCGATTCAATTTCCATTTTAATAGCCAGCTAAAATCTGTTTAAGAGCCCCTGTCTTTTGTAATGAGATGTCACCTGATTTAGGGTCGGGGGATTTGAAGGCCCCTATGTTTCACAAAGCCCTCTTTCTACTGCTATGCCACCAATAGAAATCAATAGAGCCGATACAATTATTAATACAGTCCTGGCCAGTTAGATGTGAATGAGATGGATGACATCGAGCCAGATTGATCCAGAGGGAAATTGATTTCATAAAAGCGCTGAATGCCTTCATTACATTCCACACAATGGAACTGAACTGAGGGAGAGCAGAGGTGCTTAATTTTTTTATTCTTTATACTACATAAAAACTATCACTGAACACATGTCGCACAACACACCTGAACTTTCACCCACAATACATGTGAAATATTACTCACAATACACCTGAACTAATACTAATAATATAAAATAATTATTTTCCACAATAAAAAATTACAAATACTAATAATACACTGGAACTATTTGCCACAATACATCTGAACTAATATGGATAATATACCTGACCTTTAACAGGCAATATATGTGAACTATTAATAAAAATACACCTGAACATACCAAGAAGACACCTAAGCTATTACCCACAATATACCTGAACTAGGGATGCAACATATTCATTGCTGATTCAGATGACTGAACTTTGAGCATCTGCTGATTTCAAGTACTGTTCCAATACAAGTGTTTTCATAATGATGACAATGAACAGGCTGTTCTCAAGGCGATACGTAATAAAAAGTACAACCTTTTAATCCGGTATAAAAATAGCTTAATAAAGTAAAACGCTCAAGCACAGAAAATACTGTTTACTGATGAAAGATAAATACAAAATAATGTCAAAACTGCATGCAACTGTAAGCTGTCTACATTGTCAGTAATGTTTCATGCAAGTTTCCACTTGTTTTAAAAACAAATAGAATTGATTTACATTTGGTTTGGTGTTTCATGATCGCAGAGTTGTTAAAAGTACAAAGTAAACATACTTGGCTGAGTTAATCTGTTCTGGGAACTTCCTAATTAAAAAAATTACAATGGAAGTTCATAGCTTACTAGTTACCATAAATAATCACATTTTATTATTTTTATTAATTTCATAGATCACTGATTATTTATGTATATATATATATATATATATATATATATATATACTCCATTTACCTGGCCAGTTTGGTCTGAATTCAAAACCTCCCAAAATTTGCCCAACTCAGAAAACTACTTTTACTTTGCACGTTTTACTACTCTGCATGATTGTGTGCACGATGGCACACACAGGTGTACACAAATACAGTCATGTAACCCATTATTAACAAACACAAATACAGTGGGCTCCAAAAATTACTGGTACCCCTGACCAAGGGTGTAGGAGCAAGTTTGATATTGGGGGGGACACTTAACACATTTTCATTAAATTGTTCTTCTTATTGGGCTGGGACCCCATTACCTGCCTCTAATGTTGGGGGGGACATACCCCCCTGTCCCCCCCCCCGCTCCTATGCCCTTGCCCCTGACTGGCAATGCATACACAATAGGCTACTGTAAAAAATATAAACAATACAATTATAGGGAAAAACTCTAAATACCAACATGTGAGAACTACTGTACTTTATTAATGTGTCAATAGAACCAACCAAAAATGTATTGGTTAGATCAATGTCCTCCAAATCAAGGTTACAAAATCAATCAAAAAGTTATTGCAATTAACATCTACCAAAATTAAACCAGGAATTACATTTTTATTATACATAACTTATTTAACTTATTTAAGTTAATCTAAGTCTTAAGCAAATATATTGAGCCATTACATTTCACTACAGTATAAAAATGAGGTAACAGATATGCAATATCCCTTTGTCATCCAACACCATGAAGAAAACAAAAGAAATTACAGTTCAAAAGAGACAGATCATTGTAGACCTTCATAAATATGTTAATGGATACACGGAGATCCACAAACGTTTGAATATACCACTGAGCAGTGTCAGGGCAAATATGCATTTTTAAACCTCTTGGGTAGAGAACGCATATACAATTTTCCCCCTAGGATAGGGATGAGGAAGGTGAGAGAAGCAACATAATCCCCAAGAATCACTGAAATATTGTAGGCCTTGGTGGTTTCTTGGAGTCACCAGATTTCAAAAAGTACAATCAGACGCCACCTCGACAACCACGGCCTCTTTGGAAGGTTTGGCAGAAAATAGCCCTTCCTGACCCCACACAGATGCAAGTGCTTGGAGTTTGCCAAACGTCATTTAAATTATGACTGTAAGAATGTGCTCTGGTCAGATGAGACAAAAAATGAACAGTTTGGTCAGATACAGCATCGGCATGTTTGGTGTCGAAACAGAGATGCATACAAGGAGAGGCACCCACGGTGAAATATGCTGGTGAGGTTTTGGGGATGTTTTAATTCCAGACGTCCAGGGGCACTGGTCAAGATTGATGGCATAATGAATTCCAACGATTATCAGGCAATTCTGTCTGGTTGCTTCTGTCAGACAGGTGGACTTTTCAACAAGACAATGACCCAAAACTTACCTCAAGATCCACACAGAAATGGTTCTGTAATAACAGAAATGTTCTGCAATGGCTATCTCAGGTGCCGGACCTCAATCCAATCGTAATCATGTGGGCTGAGTTGAAGAGGACAGTTGATAAGCACAAACCCAAGAATGTGAAGGATCTTAAAAGGATCTGCATAGAGGAATGGTCCAAAATCCCTCCAAATGTCAACCTTGTCAATCATTATAGGAAAAGACTCCATGCTGTTATCATTGCCAGAGGTGGTTGCACTAAGTACTGAATAAAGAGTGCCAATAAATATGTTACCTTGATTTTGGTTAAATTTATTTTGTTAAATAATTGTATGATTTTGGTTGGTTCCACTGCAACATTAATAAGGTACAGAGTTTCTCACATGTTGGTTTCCCTCTATATTATATTGTTCAATTTTAAAGTATTGTTTGTACATTGCCAGTCAGCGGTGTCAATAATTTTGGAGCCCACTGTACATACACAATAACATAAATAAACAGGGTATTGTTTATTTCTTGATGTGTATTACATGGGGTCCAACTTGTGTCTGAGTGTGTTATGTCTGTTGTAAATTATTATAATGTGTGGCTAAAGAGTAAGGGTTGGCACACCAATCCCAAGTGTCTTTCTCCAATGAATATTCACCCTGCAGATGACCCCAGTACAGTCAATAATACAGCATCAACACAAGCAAACCCACGAACACATACACACACACAAACAAACACACACACAATGGTTTGTTTGATTAAACCTCAGCACTACAGCTGGCCTGAAAGGAAGCCTCGATTATACCAATAGAGCTTCAATTGAAGCCATGTGTGAGTGAGATGGCAAAGATTCCCTACTGTTATTGCCTCACTCATTAACATTTTAAGACACTGTAACACATCCTTCCAAGAGTCTAACGAGTTGTACAGCCAGCAGTGTGTATATATTGCTGTTTGCTTCCTGGGATACAAGCACGACACACACACACACACACACACACACACAATAAGCATCCCTGTCTAAAACCTGGAATGGGGAAGGATAATTGTGATAATAACAAGCATAGTGGAGACCAATATGATATAATATGAAGTGAGGTGAAGGTAGGGGGAGAAAACCCGCCTGGGCCTCAAACCTGCATTGTAGATCAGCTTCTGTGTTATTATTGTAACTTCATAAACTTAAGAGATTCTCCTGCGGGGCTAATCCAGTGTTTAGAAGGGACTACTCTATCAATCCTGTAAAGGGCCCTAACATCTCTGACTGATCCTGGCCCCCAGTTCCCCCTGACCACTGGATGGTTGTCAATAGGCTGGAGCTGCCACCCCCCCCGGAGCATCAGCGCCATGCCAACATCAGCAGCTCTGCAATCTTTCTGCCACACTCAGATCCTCCACTGAACTTGTAAAGTGACACCACTCTAATACCCCAATTTCCCTCTCAATGTATTTATCTATCCACATTCAAATCCACTTCAAAGGTTTGTTTGAAGAGGCTGGGCTTTAAAGCCTCCACTTCAGCAGAGCCCTCAGTCCTCTGTGATCCGTCATTAGTTCCCTCACTTCACTGGAAGGATGGAGGTTAGCAGAGTACACCGCATCCCCATGGCAGGACTGAAGAACATGTATGTTTGGAGCCTGGTTCGGAGATCTACATGGTCCCATCCAGGGCTGCCAACAGGAATCTCTGGGCCCGGGACAAACTCCACATTTAGGGCCCCCCGATTAAAAAATACTGTGGAAAAAAAAAAATCTGGGCCTCCCTCAGGACTGGGCCCGGGACAACATACCCGGTTGTCCCCCCCTGTCAGCTGCCCTGTTCCCATCGACCTATCCCAATGTTATACATGGATAGCTCAATATGCGGGAATATCATAATATAACAGACTGGTTGGACAGTTATATTTTTGGTCCCTGAATTGTTTTGGATGAACATGTCTCTTGTAGTCAACCCAAAAATCTCACTAACATGACTTACATGAGTCCAATTTAAAAAGATGTGTTAGATTGCATAAGCCTTTTGTGTCACTGCAGCTTGATCATCTTGGTAAACTTTTGCTTTCTCCAATGATGCTACTTTTCAACAGTTATGGCTTCAGGGCGCAAACAAACTGGCATGTTGATTTCATTAGTGTCAGTGATTTCCGATGTGCTCTCACAGGGAGTCGTACGTTGAAGATAAGCAGAGGTGATGCTTGCCTTTTCAGATGCAATTAATGTGCTAGTTGAGTTCTGTCCTAAATCATGTATGATTATGGCTAATTTATAAAAGGAAGACCTTAAGGATAATTGTGCCTTCATTGTCCCTTCATGTTCATTTTTAAGTGTTATAAATACTATTATGAATAACACTTGATTTAATCTGATTGTTGTTGCCTTTCTGCTATTTTATGAAAATGTTTGTTCGTGCTTAATGATTGTACTACTTGTGGAGGTGTAGGACTATTGCGCAATGAATAACTCTTCAATATTAAATATAAGAAATGATTAATATATGTAATGTACCAGAATACCATTTAATGGACCAGTTGACAGTAGCCTGTTGAAATGGAGTTCAGTTTTCAATGCAGGCTTTTCTAACTGCAAACATATTTTTGCATGAATTACTACCAACATTAAGGCATCAGGTTTAAAGATCCAGTCCACAATTTTTGTAATTGCAATATTATTTTTAGTCCCCCCGCATTTTAGTCCGGATGTGTAGTATATTGTTTACATTATATGCACATCTAAGTAGAATTATTGGGCCCTATCTTACACCCAGCGCAATTGACTTTTTACACAAACGCATGTATCATTCCTATCTTACACCCAACGCATATGGGACTTTTCCCTCCACAGACGCCCGTCGGTAAATTAGGGAATGAACTTGCGTTCGTTGGGCGGTTCAGCGAAAAGAAGAGGCGTGTTCCGGCGCAAACGTTCCCTGGTGCTATCTTGCAGTCCCCGAAAACAATTCCGCCACTGACCAGGAAAAACCTGGTTTAAAGTCAGTGGCGTGTTATTCATATGC
>JACXGM010017103.1:0-19618 GCA_016801145.1 Umbra pygmaea
CACGTGCTGTAAAAGAAAATGTGAAACATCAGACCAGGCCACCATTGCTCCGTGGTTCTGATTCTCACGTGCCTATTGTATGCGCTTTTGGCAGTGGACAGGGGTCATAATGGACACCCTGACTGGTCTGCGGCTACGCAGCCCCATATGCAACAAACCGCGGTGCACTGTCACAGTGTGGTGTGTGGAGTAAGGAGGGAGACCGAAGGCAGGTAGGCGGTGGTTTGCAGTTTTAATAATACGATACGACGTAGTTCCAGACCCTTTGTCCAAAGGACTATATACACATATGGAGAATACAAATGCTGCTAATACACTGTGCTAATACAGCGGCACAGGACACATAGTACTCTAAGCATACGTTTATAAATAGAGGCATAACATGAGACACATATGGAGAATACAAATGCTGCTAATACACTGTGCTCTTACAGTGGCATGGGACACATAGTAATCTGCCAAACCCGACTGCTAAATCTCACATGTCTACATATTTATATATACTCTCTACTTACAAGTACCCCAATATGTCCCTGTTACAGAAGTCCAGGAAACCATACGTATCACAAAATTACATGAACAGAAATCACACGTAACGTAATTCAATCAATGACCGACACCTCTCCCTGCTTGGCCAAAGCTTATATAACACTCCCTTCTTGTCTAACTGCACACAGCTAACACCAATACATAACCAGAACTCAAAGTAACAGCCTAGCCTAAGTTCTAACAAACCAGGCCAAGCAGAGAGAGGTGTCAGGACCCTTAAAGGGACAGTATACGTAAATATATACATATATTTATATACATATATTGAGTCCTTTCTCAGTTCATGCCATGCCAGCCCACACTAGGCTGGGCGTGACATGTACTGGGTTTTTCTGACATCTTTCTATCAGAACCAGCATGCACCTTTTCAGCAAATTGAGCTACAGTAGCTCATCTGTTGGATCGGACCACAAGGGCCAGCATTCGCTCCCCTTGTGCAATAATAAGCCTTGGCTCCCCATGACCTTGTTGCCGGTTCACCACTTTTCCTTCGATGGACCACTTTTCATAGTTACTAACCACTGCAGAACAGGAACACCCCAGAAGAGCTGCAGTTTTGGAGATGCACTGACCCAGTTGTTAAGAATTCACAATTTGGCCCTTGTCAACGTTGCTCAAATCTTCACACTTGCCCATTTATCCTGCTTCTAACATATCAAATTTGAGCTAAGCATTTTCACTTGCTGCCTGACATCACCCACCCACTGACAGGTGCCATGATACCAAGATTTTCAGTGTTATTCACTTAAACGTACAATATGTAGTTTTTGGCCACTAGGGGTCTCTCAATCAAAACAATAGCAAAACATGTACAGTGCCTTGCGAAAGTATTCGGCCCCCTTGAACTTTTCGACCTTTTGCCACATTTCAGGCTTCAAACATAAAGATATGAAACTGTAATTTTTTGTGAAGAATCAACAGCAAGTGGGACACAATCATGAAGTGGATGAAATTTATTGGATATTTCAAACTTTTTTAACAAATAAAAAACTGAAAAATTGGGCGTGCAAAATTATTCAGCCCCCTTAAGTTAATACTTTGTAGCGCCATCTTTTGCTGCGATTACAGCTGTAAGTCGCTTGGGGTATGTCTCTATCAGTTTTGCGCATCGAGAGACTGAAAGTTTTGCCCATTCCTCCTTGCAAAACAGCTTGAGCTCAGTAAGGTTGGATGGAGAGCGTTTGGGAACAGCAGTTTTCAGTTCTTGCCACAGATTCTCGATTGGATTCAGGTCTGGATTTTGACTTGGCCATTCTAACACCTGGATATATTTGTTTGTGAACCATTCCATTGTAGATTTTGCTTTATGTTTTGGAGCATTGTCTTGTTGGAAGACAAATCTCCGTCCCAGTCTCAGGTCTGTTGCAGACTCCATCAAGTTTTCTTCCAGAATGGTCATGATATATTTGGCTCCATCCATCTTCCCATCAATTTTAGCCATCTTCCCTGTCCCTGCTGAAGAAAAGGAGGCCCAAACCATGATGCTGCCACCACCATGTTTGACAGTGGGGATGGTGTTCAGGGTGATGAGCTGTGTTGCTTTTACGCCAAACATAACGTTTTGCATTGTTGCCAAAAAGTTCGATTTTGGTTTCATCTGACCAGAGCACCTTCTTCCACATGTTTGGTGTCTCCCAGGTGGCTTGTGGCAAACTTTAAACAACACTTTTTATGGATATCTTTCAGAAATGGCTTTCTTCTTGCCACTATTCCATAAAGGTTAGATTTGCGCAGTATACGACTGATTGTTGTCCTATGGACAGACTCGCCCACCTCAGCTGTAGATCTCTGGTGTTCATCCAGAGTGATCATGGGCCTCTTGGCTGCATTTCTGATCAGTCTTCCCCTTGTATGAGCTGAAAGTTTAGAGGGACGGCCAGGTCTTGGTAGATTTGCAGTGGTATGATACTCCTTCCATTTCAATATTATCGCTTGCACAGTGCTCCATGGGATGTTTAAAGCTTGGAAAAATCTTTCTGTATCCAAATCCGGGTTTGAACTTCTCCACAACAGTATCTCGGACCTGCCTGGTGTGTTCCTTGTTCTTCATGATGCTCTCTGTGCTTTCAACGGACCTCTGAGACTATCACAGAGCAGGTGCATTTATACGGAGACCTGATTACACACAGATTCTATTTATCATCATTAGTCATTTAGGTCAACATTGGATCATTCAGAGATCCTCACTGAACTTCTGGAGAGAGTTTGCTGCACTAAAAGTAAAGGGGCTGAATAATTTTGCTCACCCAATTTGTCCGTTTTTTATTTGTTAAAAATGTTTGAAATATCCAATAAATTTTGTTCCACTTTATTATTGTGTCCCACTTGTTGTTGCTTCTTCAAAAAAAATTACAGTTTTCTATCTTTATATTTGAAGCCTGAAATGTGGCAAAAGGTTGAAATGTTCAAGGGGGCCGAATACTTTCGCAAGGCACTGTACTTTGATGACGTGGAGAAGTAGCATTGGATCATGGGTTTTGTTGTCGTCGTCAATGACAACCTGCCAATCTAGCGTCTCCGGCAGAAAAAAAGTACAAAGTAATGTATTGTTAAAAATATTATAACTTTATTCACATTATGTTTGGCGGTTCCCTGGAACTTAGAGCAACTAGAGGAGTCAAAGTTTATATGATGCCATTGACAGGTGACAAAATGAAACGTCTTGTGTCTTTGAATCAAATTACACATTTCTCTGTGATTGAAAGTTGGTGGAAACATTTAGGATAATGTAAGTACACAACTAACAAATATATATAAGTATAGTGATGTTTGCTTTTTTAATGGAAAGTATGTCTTTTGTTATTGTTTTGGAAAACTACATATTGTACCCTTAACCTGACAGTCATAATGTTATGGCCGATCGGTGTATAATACACAAACAGTATTTGATACAGTGACGTTCAAAGTGCAAGGTGAATTGTATATAAGCTGCTAGCATTTGTGTACTGTAAGCCTATTTGCTAGCTAGTCTGTATCATTTGATAACACAGTTAAAAGGTACATGTGTTTGTGAGCTTTTAAGCTCTGAATTGATCACTGAATATCAATTTCACAGTCCTTGAAAAAAGCCCCTTCACTATAGTTTATTAAAAAAAACATTTGACACAGTAGACCACCCAACCATTTGGAAATACTGAAACACTTAGGTATCCTTGGGAAAACTGTTTGCATCACATAGAGTATATTCAACACAATAAACCATCAGCCAAACATAGGGCTTCTACCAGGCTATCTGCTCCATAAAATGTGGATGATGTAACATTGCTGTCACACATCAAAACACATGCATGCATAAATGGATAAGCTCTACATAGTCTCCCAGAGCACTGGTTTGGAAATCAATGAATACAAAATCAAGCTACCCAAATCATCCTGGAGGAATGATCAATAGAATAAGCTGATTATATGAGGTAGTTGAGGAAGACATTAAACAACAACATTCAACTCAATCAAACGTCTACAAATGGGAACATCTCACTTAAAAACAAAACAGAGGATTTTTCAATCGAACATTATGTCTGTACTCTGAACAGAGCCAGCAACAGAGAACTTTTTGCAAACAGATATTAGAATCTTCTGGAGAGGCAGTAATTCTGTAATTCAGCAGACAGCAATGACCAAATCATAATTTATACAGTACATACACTTACTTAGATCGCCTTAGATTTTATATGTGTTTTGAAAATTATAATTTACTACTAATGATATCAAGACACAAAACAAATTTCCCTGCCATTATCAACTTTTGAATTAGTTCAAGTTACTTTATACACTCACCTAAAGGATTATTAGGAACACCCGTTCAATTTCTCATTAATGAAATTATCTACTCAACCAGTCACATGGCAGTTGCTTCAATGCATTTAGGGGTGTGGTCCTGGTCAAGACAATCTCCTGAACTCCAAACTGAATGTCAGAATGGGAAAGAAAGGTGATTTAAGCTATTTTTAGCATGGCATGGTTGTTGGTGCCAGACGGGCCGGTCTGAGTATTTCACAATCTGCTCAGTTACTGGGATTTTCACACACAACCATTTCTAGGGTGTACAAAGAATGGTGTGAAAAGGGAAAAACATCCAGTATGCGGCAGTCCTGTGGGCGAAAATGCCTTGTTGATGCTAGAGGTCAGAGGAGAAGGGACCGACTGCTTCAAGCTGATAGAAGAGCAACTTTGACTCGCACAACCTTGAGGTGGATGGGCTACAACAGCAGAAGACCCCACCGGGTACCACTCATCTCCACTACAAATAGGAAAAAGAGGCTACAATTTGCAAGAGCTCACCACAATTGGACAGTTGAAGACTGGAAAAATATTGCCTGGTCTCGATTTCTGTTGAGACATTCAGATGGTAGAGTCAGAATTTGGTGTAAACAGAATGAGAACATAGATCCATCATGCCTTGTTATTACTGTGCAGGCTGGTGGTGGTGGTGTAATGGTGTGGGGGATGTTTTCGTGGCACACTTTAAGGCACCTTAGTGCCAATTGGGCATCGTTTAAATGCCACGGCCTACCTGAGCATTGTTTCTGACCATGTCCATCCCTTTATGGCCACCATGTACCCGTCCTCTGATGGCTACTTCCAGCAGGATAATGCACCATGTCACAAAGCTTGAATAATTTCAAATTGGTTTCTTGAACATGAAAAAGAGTTCACTGTACTAAAATGGCCCCAACAGTCACCAGATCTCAACCCAATAGACCATCTTTGGGATGTGGTGGAATGGGAGCTTCGTGCCCTGGATGTGCATCCCATAAATCTCCATCAACTGCAAGATGCTATCCTATCAATATGGGCCAACATTTCTAAAGAATGCATTCAGCACCTTGTTGAATCAATGCCACGTTTTGAAGGCGAAAGGGGGTCAAACACAGTATTAGTATGGTGTTCCTAATAATCTTTTAGGTGAGTGTATAGTACTACAATGAAAAGACAGAAATGTACAAGTAAAAAAAATCTGAAATTAGCCTGGAGAAGCATTTAAATCACTGGAGAATTATGATAATGATCCATGCCAGAATAAAGTCCAGTTTTTATTTTCCATAGGGGTCTCTTGGAGGTCTGAGCATGGATTTATCACCTGTACTTTTCCCAAAATTTTGTTTTTCAAATTTTAAATATAATTAATATGTTGATCATATTTTCACACTATTGTATTCAGCTGAAAGTTTGGGGGCAGTAAGTCACAAAAGTGGGGCATTGGACCTAATGCCTCCCATTCGTTGTTCATGTATTCACTGATGCAGTAACATGAAGACTGATTAACAGCCTACATAAGGCACTAGATATTTTGAATATATCTTCTGCTTTCGGACAAAGTCTGCATATAGGGTGGCCTGAGTGGACCAACCAGATGCCAGCCTCAAGCACCACCAAAGAATGAAAATGTACATGAGTAAGTCATTGATTGTAGATGAAATGTGTTTTCTGGTTGCAATGTGAGATTTCTTAATTGGGTTATGTAATTGTTTAACATTGTGTGTCCTCTTTATTGCCTGTTGCCATGCAATTTACACTGCATACATTTTAATCAACCCTGTTGCTAGGTGAAATTAATAATCAATTTGGCTTGTATCACAGATCCCTGAGAAATCAAGCACTGCTATTTATAAACTGAGAGCCAAATATGAGAGGAAGATCATATAATCAGAGGCCTCCGGTATGTAGCGTAGAACTTCAACACTCTTTTCTGATTCTCAGTCTTAGTATTACTTCAAATAGCTTATTGGTATATTGGTATATGAAACAAGGTGCATGATTGTTGGACTGTGAGTAAATCACCCAGACTTTGTGACAGGCAGTAATGTATCATGTAGAAATGTTCAAACCACAGCTTTCTGGCTCAACCAAACAGAGGGATAGGACATTATTGTCAGGGATTCCTTGAATAAATATTTAAATTTTGGAAAAATAGCTTTAATGGATTTTAACAGGAAATGCAGCTCTTTCTTAGGTTCAGCTGCAGGGCTCGGATTGACAAGCCTTTCCTCTAGAGCTGGAGTCTCCATCCCTATTCCTGGAGAGCAACTGTCCTACTGTTAACTCTAACCCCAATTTAGCATACCTGACTCTAATAATTAGCTGGTTGATGAACTGAATAAGGCTAAAATAATGGTAAAACTTTTTAAATGAGATGTGATTTGTCTATTAATTTCCCCTTCAAACACCAGATGGGCTAGAGTGGATAAAGCAAGGACCATCAGAAATTGGAATCCATATCTCATTTGAATTATCTCGCAAGATATCTGAGTTGGCTAGCTAATAGGGCTGAACGATTTATCGTTTTCTGATCGAAATTGCAATTTCAGACAACGTGATCACATGTCACGGTTTTTTGCAGTGCTCATGACTGACCTGGGATCTGTTGTTTCAACTATTTTACACATAGCCTGCATGCCGTCTCCCTACCATCCTGCCAACCAATCAGAAGCAGCATGCTGTTCGTGGACAGGTCATGCTAACCAATTAATCAGTATGTATAACCTGCTTCACCCGCTCCTTATTTTCTGAAATGGCTTCAGCTGGACCAGAAGCAGAGTTAGGGGATTTAATCCCCAAGAAAAATAGCACGTTGGTCATTTGGGAGTATTTCAGGTTTGAGGCTGCAGACGTCCACCAGAAACAGGTACTGTGCAAAACCTGTCGCGGTAAAGTTGCAACATCCAGCGGAAACACAACAAATTTATACCGACACTTGAAAAATCACCACAGGTATTTGCATGACGACGTGTGCATGACGAAAAAGTCTGGTGAAAAGTCTAGCGGCCCTAAATACCTAGTTTGAATAATTAATATTATAATAACAGATTATTTATCATCAATAGTAGATCATTAATACAGTGTCTGTCATGTGCTTTTAATAATTGCTTTCCTTACTGTCGTCTGTGGAGTTACTTTGTTCTTTTGCTAGAAAATGTGCCTTGCAAAGTTTACCATTATTATCCTTACATTTTCAGCCTGTAATTCTCATTTAATGTTTTTTCATCCAGAAAATGCTGTTAAAAATGATGCAAGAGTTAAACGGGCAACAGGACTTTGCAAACAGATGGTTGGTGTCTTCTCTCACAGCTGGAAAAAAAAGACGGCACTGAAAAAGGCACAGAAAGAATTGAATTTACCAGAGCACTCACTGATAACAGAGTGTCCAACAAGATGGGGCTCAAGGCAAAAAATGATTGGTAGGGTTTTGGAGCAGAGCAAGGCATTGTCTCAGGTTCTGTTTGAAGACAAGAAGACACGTCACCTGGTCCCCACTTGGCAGGACACAGATGTCCTTGAATTGATAAACAACGCCCTTGGTCCTCTTCAGGAGTTCACAGATGCCCTGTCCGGTGAAGCCTATGTAAGTGTGTCATACCTGAAGCCAGTTCTCCATCTCCTGAGAACATCAACCCTGACTGAAAGTGATGAAGACACAAATCTTACCAAGGAAATCAAAACAAGAGCTCTTGGCTACATTGAAGATAAATACAGCGACCCAGCCACACAGGAGCTGATGGACATTACCTCTTTCCTCGATCCAAGATTCAAGACTGACTACATAAGTGCAGAGACTGTCCAAGACAGTCCAAAGACAGGGTGAAGATTGAAATGGAACAGGTGGCACAAAAGGTAACTTGTCCTCTTTCTTTGTGTATTTTGGTAATACAAAATGCCACAAATACGTGTTTTTTTTACACTGTCATTTTTTAATGTCGGATAAGCAGATGAGGATGGATGGATTTTTTAATTTTTACATAGAATGCCCAATTGCTCTAAATCACATCAGACTGCAAAACTTTGACAGCTCTTATCTCTGTGTTTTGCAGGAAAAGAGGGCTTGTGTCAGCACCACAAATCCCATGCCCCAGGGTGCAGCAGAGGCAGAGCCATCTACCACAAGGAAGGGAAAGCGGTCATTGGGCAGCTTCTTCAAGAGCAAGGCTGTCCCTCCTTCTTCTTCCACTACACAGTTGGAAGATGCCATCAAAGCTGAACTGAACAACTACCTGATGACTCCTACTATTGATGGAGAGGAAGATCCATTGGCCTGGTGGAGAGTGCACAATGTTAACTTGTTATGGCTGAGCAAACTGGCTCGTAAATTCCTATGCATACCAGCTACCAGTTCGCCATCAGAGAGATTGTTTAGTGCTAGTGGCAATGTTGTCACATGTCAGCGCTCATGCCTAAAACCATCAAAGGTTGACATGCTGGTTTTCCCAATTGTTTACCAATGTGATAATATTGTTATCGGGAACTTTTTTATTCAAATTCTTACACCGGAACTTATCTGCACCAAACATGGACCCACTCGACCAACCAAAGCTAAGTTTACCTTTGCCTTCTCATTGTAGCTTTTGTAATTTTAAAATGCAGGAGAATTATCACCTCTTAGCAAAGATAGGAATGTTAGAGGCTTGGCTTCAGACACAACTGTCAGGCAATATTTATTTATCTGCAGAAAAGAAAACAACAGTGTCTGTGTCTGTTGCCATACAATTTCGAAAATCCCAAAGTGCCATCTCTGCCACTGAGAAACGTTATCATGGCAAAAATGCTGTCACCCTATCCTTCGCAGGTCATGTTTCAAGCTGACAAAAATTTTCAACAGTTTTTCCCTATTAAACAATGAGCTGGAATTAGAGTGAGAATTATTGTCTACCAGGGTCGAGCAGCTAAAAACCCTTGTCATCTGTGACCATATTACTCGCAATATTAATTTGAAGAATCAACCGGTGATGATAATACATTGTTTACCAGGGGCAGGGCTACCGAGTTCAGTGTTTCCAACTAGTTTGAATGGAATGTAGCTAAAGCCTGCTGGAAAAGTCGCTAAGTATTGCTAGATGGCATCGTGTGCTAATAGCATATTTGTGACTTCCTCTCATTACATGTGTTTGCTTCTTATGTGCTTAGGCGTAAAATGTAAAGTGTGTTATGTGTTTAAATTAAGTACAGTGTACAGAGTTGTCTAAGTAAGTGTCTGAATTCATAGAGTTTAGAAACAGGAATGAACAACTGTCTAAAAATCTCTTGTGATTAAGTGCATGAAAATAATATAAATAAACGGTCAATTAAACTCTTTAAATTTAAACAACACAGATTTGTGATTCGACCTTGACAACGCTGTTTGCACATGTGCAGCTCATTCATCTCTGTCAGCTGTGGTGCGGTCAACTTCTTGTCTGCTCACCTAGCTCACCTCTCTCTCTCACTGTGAGTCTCACTGAACAGAGCAAAGGGTCTGGGTGCAGGGGGCGCTGTCAGCCCAGGCAGTGTGAGTTCAGAGTAGGGATTAACCAATATGGATACCGATTTTCTTTCATCAGCCTTAGCCGATGACTGTTACGGGTTACCGAATTTCTCGAGCTGATATTTGGCACCGATACTGCTTTTGCTCCCTAAATTTACATCATAAAAATGACACAATGATGATAACAAATGTTACAAGTCTCAATTTAAAAAGGAACATTTTTTTACTTAAAAAAACTATACTTAACCAATAGTATAAACAGGTGAGGTACTGTAGAACAAGGGACAGTGCATGGTCTGCACGTGAACTGCAGCGTCTCCAGCAAAACAGAGCTGCCTGTGTGGACGCCTGTCTAAATAATGCTGGGAAAATCGGCAAATGCAGCAGCCGCGTATCGGCCGATGCCGATACATGTAAAAACGCAAATATTGGCCCAATATATATCGGCCGGCCGATAAAATCGGTCTATCACTAATTCAGAGGCACTCTGGGTTTGTGGGCAGGACTTAAAACTATAGTTGGTTTTCTAGCAATTACGGGCAGTGTGAGCCCAGCGGGCACTGGGTGTGCGATTTTGTTGGCACTTCGCAAATCACAATAAGAAATTGGTTAAAACCAATGCATTCTTCCTTTGTCTGCTTTAACTATTCCATTTACTGATTAATAAAATCAAAACATACACTGAACAAAAATATAAAAGCGAAACTTTTGTTTTGCCCCCATTTATCGTGAGCTGAACTCAAAGATCTAATACTTTTTTCTATGTACACAAAAGGCCTATTATTACTGCTGGGCATCGTTCAAAATCTTTTCATCCGGTGCCAATTTCAATACCTTTTCAATAGCGTTTCGATACCGGTTGCTTAACAAAAAAAATTTCGATAACATGTTTTAAAATCCATTTCAACATCAACAAAATACAGTAAACCCAAAACTTTTATTTTCCACTTTAATTGTGAATCAGTGAAGAACAAAACATAATAATATAATTATCTTTCCTTGGACATTTTCCCTCTTGCTGCCAGTGTGAAGGGATTGACACTTTCTGGTATGGTCTTCCAATTCTTAACATCAGGTTGGACCGGCGCAGAGGCTAACGTGAAAGGGGAAATAGACAGAGCTAAATACAGCAACCGACTAGCAGCACAAGCTAACATACATAGAGTAGTCAACATTATGGGGAAAATAATTGAGTTTCGATTGTCGATCAAAATAAGGAATGAGCGCAACAACGGCAGTAGTAAACCTCTGTATTCGGTTTAAGTAGTGAAATTACAATTATCTGTAAAATATTTCTAAAATATGTAACCTTAACGTTACGTCAGAAAAACAGAGATGTTGCCTGGTCAAATTGTAACGTTATCAACGGTATACCACTGCGAGTATCTTCAGAAATCCTCCACGTGGTGGTGGTGTCTCTTTCACATTACGTGTTTTAAGTTGCGTTAAGACAGCCAATCGCCGGCGACTTTAGGTCCTTACCACCAAGTATGCTACATGATTGTTGGCTCACAGACGCTTTTGGAACCGAAATTTGGCACCGAAAGATAAATAATTTTTCGATACTCAATAGGATCGGAGTATTTCGGTTGGTGCCATGAAAGTATTGACGTTTGGTGCCCAGTTCTACCTATTTCTCTCAAATATTGTTTACAAATCTGACTAAATCTGTGTTAGTGAGCACTTTTCCTTTGCCGAGATAATTAATCCACCTCACAGGTGTAGCATATCAGGATGCTGATTAGACAGCAAGATTATTGAACATGTGTGCCTTAGGCTGGCCACAATTAAAGGCCACTCTTAAATGTGAAATTTCATCACACAGCACAATGCCACAGATGTCACAAGTTTTGAGGGAGCAAAACTGACAACTTGCATGTGAACCACCCAGTGAATTAAAGCCAAAACACGGCCAGCTCTGCAGCCAACTGAATTGTTTGTGATTCCCTTGACTCTCACTCTTTACAGAGCCGAGGTTGAATGTATCAATGACCACCACAAAATGAGTTTAGCTACAAATATGCAGGACAGTTATAGTCAAATGTTTGCAATTTGGTTTATGCTTATTACCCACAAAATGGAACAGCTTAATGCCAATATGTTCTTAATCAGTCTGCTTCAAATAAATCGGTAGATTGATTAGTAAAACCCCATGCTATGAATTTTGATTATTAATTTTAATAATCTTCAGTTGTGGTGAAAAGTGTTGAGAATCGAACAAATACTAATTTACAGAAAATCTGCTGCTTCAGTGTTGATGATGGCAATTTGCATTTACTCCAGAATGTCATGAAGACTGATCAAATGAATTGGATGAATTGCAAAGTCCCTCTTTGCCATGAAATTAACTTAATCCCCCCCAAAAAAAACATTTCCACTGCATATCAGCCCTGCCACAATAGGACCAGTTGCAATAATATCAGTGATTGTCTCGTTAACACAGGTGAGATTGTTGATGAGGACAAGGCTGGAGATCACTCTGTCATGCTGTTTGAGTTAAAATAACAGACTTGAAGCTTTAAAAGGTAGGTGGTGCTTGAAATCATTGTTCCTCCTCTGTCAACAATGGTTACCTGCAAGCAAACACGTGCAGTCATCATGCTTTGCACAAAAAGGGCTTCACGTGCAAGGATATTGCTGCTAGTAAGATTGCATCTGAATCAACCATTTATCAGATCATCAAGAACTTCAAGAGGTTCAATTGTTGTGAAGAAGGCATCAGGGCGCCCAAAAAGTCCAGCACGTGTCAGGACTGTCTCCTAAAGTTGATTCAGCTGCAGGATCGGGGCACCACCAGTGCAGAGCTTGCTCAGGAATGGCAGCGGGCAAGTGTGAGTGCATCTGCACGCACAGTGATGTGAAGACTTTTGGAGGAAGGCCTGGTGTCAACAAGAGCAGCAAAGAAGCCACTTCTCTCCAGTAAAAAATGGTATAGGGATTGAACTGCTAAGGACTGGGGTAAAGTAATTTTCTCTGATGAAGCCCCTTTCCGATTGTTTGAGCCATCCGGAAAACACCTAGTCCGGAGAAGACCATCAGTCATGTGTCATGCCAACAGTAAAGCAACTTGAGACCACTGGGGTTGATTCTCAGCCAAGGGAGTAGGCTCACTCACAAATTTGCCTAAGAACACAGCCACCAATAAAGAATGGTACCAACACATCCTCTGAGAGAAACTTCTCCCAACCATAAGGCAAAAGTGATAAAAAATGTTAGTGGCTCTGGGAACAAAATATCAACATTTTGGGTCCATGGCCAGGAAACTGGCCAGACCTTAATCGCATTGAGAACTTGTGGTCGATCCTAAAGAGACGAGTAGACAAACAAAAACCTACAAATTCTGACAAACTCCAAGCATTGATCATGCAAGAATGGGCTGCCATCAGTCAGGATGTGGCCCAGAAGTTAATTGACAGCATGCCAGGATGGATTGCAGAGGTCTTTAAAAACAAGTGTCAACACTGTAAATATTCACTCTTTGCATAAACCACATGTAATTGTCAGAAGCCTTTGACACTTATGGACTGCTTGTAATTATTAAATCAGACAAAAATATCTATGAACACTGAAGCAGCAAACGTTGTGGAAACCATTATTTGTCTCATTCTCAAAACCTTTGACCACAACTGTACCTGTTATTTGGAATAGTTGTAATAGTAATGTTTTTTACTGAACACAGGAAAGATATATGGACAATATAACCAATTTCTAAAAATACATAATTATTTTATCCATTATATGCATTTGTTTCTAGTTAGATATTGTGAATTGTCAGTTTTGCTATTATACTATTTTCTGTATTTTGTATTTACATTGATGTTTTCCATCCCTGGATCCAAAAGTTCTTAACGTTTACTAATTCAAAAATATAGTTTTTGTATTTTTTGTAGCTTTCAAAAAAGTTACATAATGCAGGATTAACTATTATATATTGGTTTAAAACATCCAGCTCTTCCTCTGTAATGATTTCCATTGTATTCATTGGAAGTATTTACAGTCGTATGCAAAGGTTTAGGCACCCCTGACAATTTCCATGGTTTTTGTATATAGGTAATTGGGTGTTTGGATCAGTAACTTCATTTTGATCTATCAAATAACTGAAGGACACACTAATATTTAAGTAGTGAAATTAAGTTTATTGGATGAACAGAAAATGTGCAATATGCATCAAAACGAAATTAGACAGGTGCATACATTTGGGCACCCTTGTGATTTTGTTGATTTGAATACCTGTAAATACCTAGAATGCATATTGCACATTGTCTGTTAATCCAATTAACCTAATTTAACTACAGAAATATTACTGTGTCCTTCAGTTATTTGGTAGATCAAAATGAAATTGCTGTTCCTAAAACCCAATTATCTATAAATGAAAATCATGGAAATTGTCAGGGGTGCCTAAACTTTTGTATACGACTGTATTACTACAGAATTGTGATTTACAGAGGAGTAATCAACAACAACATGTTTTATAGTTGTAGGTTGGCACCCTACAATTAAATCATCATCTGTGTTTTTGTGTGTCCACATTTTTGTGAGGTGCCATCCTTAACTATAAATAAATTTAGATTCTTCCTCTGGAGATGGCGATCACATGATGTTACTTACAATAAATGTCCTACTTATCAAAAACATTAAAGAGGTACTTATTGACTTTGTGTATTAATCAGGAAAACAGATACAGTCATTACAGCTTTGTAAGCGCAAATGCAGATATTAATATAGTGTTAATAAACACCATCATTCCTCCATCATATATCACAATACTGTAATATCTTGACTTACTCCAATGAACACTTATCATTACGGAAAGGAAGTCTACAGGGTGTGATTTTATTATTCGATACAATGAATATTTAATGTAGACATATAAATAATGTATAATAAGCTTTTAAATTTGATGGTTACTCAGTAAAAAACAATAGTATGTCCTTCAAAAATCTGTAATCACATTTCGCTGTATTGATTACTAAATACAAAATACAGAGTTTCCCCCAGAAAATGGGTTAGTTAAGGCTGTTTAGTTCGGTTTGTCTCCGGGGGGGGGGGTGCAAAACAACGTTATCGAAATGCACAATGGTGGACACGTTCACTGTCTATTGCTGCGCACTTAACAGGGTGCAATGACATTTAAATACCACCAGAAGGCCGGGCACGTATCACAATTCATATTTTCTATTGGGGACTGCAAAGTTAAGGCGGGTATCGGGTTTTGTCTGGGCGGTCACCTTGACAGAAAAGTGCTGCGGGAAACCCTGAAATGCACATCATGGTGATCACTGATAAACTCATAAAAGATTCCTCACAACCAAAGCTAATTTCTCCACAACAAGGTTGTCCTATGATTGCCCAGAACTGCGCAGACTATGGATCAATTAGGACACTTGAAAACTTAAACTCTGTATCACTTGAAACTTTCACCAAATTAATCATGGGTTCTAAACCTACCAGCTGTCAACTGGATCCTATTCCAACTAAACTACTTAAGGACCCTTCACCCTCTCACATCTGTCCATGGAGTTGCAGAGCTGCTGACATGGCAGGGTCAGTGGGTGGGAAGAAGAAATAGGGTTAAGTTTAGGAAAGGGTTAAGTTTAGATATCATGTAACTGAGGTTAAGGTTAGGAATATGGTACAAAAACATTGCTTCTGTCTGGATTTGAACTTGTGAAGGTTGGTTACTTAAATGCCCACTCATCATCCCTGGCCACAACATCCTACCATACATTCACACTATTGAACACTGACTACACTCATTCCTTTATATGTTCATATTTCATGTAATTGGACTTCTCATATGTTCATATTTCACATAATTGGGTTTCACAAAATAGTTAACTGGCAATGTAATTCATGAGATCAAAAACATGTGTATTCTAAAACATTTGACAAGTACTGTATACTTAGTGTGGGAGTGAAGAAAACATTGGTAACAGAAATGGAACTGTAAAAGAAGTCCACATGGGGGATTCTCAGTTGCAAGTCTTAGGCTTGTATAATCTCAAATGGTAGGATACACATATTAAAGGGTTGAAGCACTGTGCCATGAGCTCCTAAATATTAGCTGCCCTAGCCCAGATGAAAGAATTGAAACACAAGCTGACTAATGAGATGACTTCTAACAGTGACATGCCTTGAACTAACATCATGTCTGAAATATCAAACAAGTGCAAGTCTAATAGATTACTTTTCTAGGTTGGGCTGAGTTCACAACATTTGAGAAGTTCCTCAGTAAGACCCTATTGACCAGGTAGAAGAGGTTCATAACTTACCATTGAACTATGAAAAATGACTACACTGTAAAAAAAGGTTGTAATTTGACAGGGAAATCCACTGTAAAAGTTTACAGTGTTTTACATTCAATTGGAACAATGGCAAACATTCTAAAATTAGAGAACTTATTTTACCTGGTCATTAGGTTCATACTGAGGAACTTCCCATAAGTTGTGAACTCAGCCCAACCCAGAAAAGTAATCTATTACACCAATTATAAATATATATGTGTTCAGATGCATGGCATTGTAGATTTATGTTTAAAGATTGTGAATGTCACTTTAAGTGTTTGTGACACCTCTCGGACTGTTCAATCATTAAATCATCCATCAACAAAAAAAACATCTACCTGCCGTGTCTTAAACCTCTTCACCCATCGCCTAAATCATGACAGACCCCAACATTTTGACTTGATACTGATACTTGCTTTGGTACCTCTGTACTTTCGTTTTATTGTTTTACTTAGGCAAAAGCTAAGAGCTACGCCTGGTCGTAGATTCGAAGCCTAGCAGGCGCAGGGTGGCGATTTATATAAATTATTTAAAATGTCCTGTTTATCTGACTGATTGCATTAAGATTTAGCTGTAATTTCTTTGGAGGAAGACCGTTTTGTACAATCGAAAATGCAGGGCACATTGTTTACTTTTGCAGCGACCACAAATCGTACTAATAACTAGCTATGAATTAACAGCTGATTGAGTGGGCATTTATCAGGTTTGAACAAATGTTTTAGATTAGTAAAAGTCAAAGGGTAACCTATTACCTTTAACTATCAATTAAATGCCTGGAAATAGCCAAAGTGTTTTTAGTCAAAACTAAAGTAACGTTACTGTACGTCACAAACAAATCTTGATCAGTCACTTTCAGCTGTTCGATCTATCTTAAAACGTAAAACAATATTTTTTTCATCACAACAGTATTGAATAGTAATGCTTGTTAAGACTGAAACTTCACTGCCATTCCTCATGCTAAATGGTGAATATATATTCTGTTATCTTTCTCAAGTTAGGACGATGCAAATAGCTTTGTCTATCTAAAGTCCATTTGTCATGCCGTAGTGCACAGCACACGCACGCATTCTTTGGCTTTGTATTCGTAAACGGGATTTATTATTTTAATGCTCTTGCAGGCACATCGAATTTAGGGATCAATTACATGAAAATAATATATTTTTAACCATACAAACCAATAAAATGCAAGTATTTTATTGGTAGGTTCTCTTTTCTTTTACAATCTGTGGGTTGAGGCGAAACGGTTGCCAGGGGGCAATGATGGAACGTTTAAAACCGTCTTTGTCCATTTTATCTAGTTGGATTAATTAAGGAAATAACACTGCCTAGCAACTATATCACTAAGAATATTCTGATCTCACGGACGCGCATTACTCACACTGGACTTAGCTACGACTAGTCTTATTTGGTGCAACAGGTGTAAATTCCACTCACAACCTTGGACGTAGCTACGCCCGACCTAGGATTTAAGACCAACGTTTTTACATCCAGTTTATGCAACCGGCCCCAGAAGAGGCGCCACCCGGGAGCAACTGCAGATGACAGAGCACCGTAAGGTTTTTTTTCAACTCCCCACTTCCTCACTCTATGATGGAGTAGGCTATAATACGTTGTCGACACCTAAAGTTTTAAGCTACAGTGTAATTAATTACTATGTGTAATAGTAGTCTCAAGATGTGAAATGACACGCTTATGCAACCTAAGTCAACAAACGGTTGTAACGTTATTTCTTCATTGATTGTCGTTGATGGGACAGTGAGCAGTTACATGCCAGGACTATTCCGGATTTAAATGGAATATTGGCGCCCTGTGTGTTCACTGTCATGCCGTGACTGCGCAAGTGACGTTTATGTTACACACATAGGATTTATTTTTGATATTTAATCAAAGGGCATAGCCTGGGCTGAGGTGGATACATAAAAAAATTGTTTATTGTGTTTCTTTGCAGTTGGTTTATTATATTACATGTATAAATTGCTATTATTAGTCAATTAATAGGGAGATAATCGAATCGAATCAAAATTGAATCGGACTGAAAAAACGAATCGTTAGATTAATCGATGCATCAAAAAAATTATCGCAGATTAATCGTTTAAAAAATAATCGTTTATCCCAGCCCTACTTCATACCCTAACGGTTGGTGACTTTAAAATTTTACTGACTGGCTGTCATTTGCATCAACTATTTAGGAAAATCTGTGTAAAATATAATTTGCATAATAATTTGGAATGCGGTGTAAATGGCCAAAGTACATGGACATCTCTACTAAGTATTGAGTTCAGGGGTTTCAGCCACACCCAATGCTCACAGTGTCACAGTAATGGGTATTGTGTCACCCTCTCATTACAACACCCATTACTGTGACACCCAATGCTCACAGTGTCACAGTAATGGGTGTTGTAATGAGAGGGGGACACAAAGGTAGTTGAGTACAGTTGTTCATCATTTATTGGTAACAGGGATTTCAAAGTCCGATAAGAATTACAGAGCTAAGCGAATGCATAAACAGACCTACTGACCTACTCGTACTCGTACAGCGGTATGGACGCTGATTAAGTTCTAGGTACAGAGTGAACGCCTAAACATACAAAGGCTAAACACAGTTAGCAACTCACTTGTTTGTAGCTCCCGGACATCCTCTCCATAGTTACATAAACAAACAGTACACAAGCCAATATTCCTGATTACGCTCAGGGAAGAGGGCATAAATAGAAAGTAACAACACTAACAGCCGTGACATACATTAGATTAATGCTCCACACCTCTCCCTGGTTGCAGGGTTGCTGATATGAAGAACTCTGATCACACTAACAGAACACGGCTGTTCATAATCCTTAATCAAACCCATCTATACAATACCAGCTTTCTCCAACCCAAACTTCATTTCCCAGCAACCCTGACCAGAAAGGGTGGCGTGGCTGAACCCTAAGGAGACATATTACGAAATAAAGGGGAAACACAACCACCATGCAATAGCACTGAATAATAAAGAATATATATATATATATAAACACAAATCAATGAAAAAAAACAAAACAATAATTGAGTACATCTCTCAGTCTATCATCGCCAGCCCACACTGGGCTGGACGTTACACACAGGTGCATAAAATCAGAAAATAGCCATGAAATCACCATAGACCAACACTGCAGTACAATTGGTCATATTGAAGAGGTCAGTGTCTTTAAATGTGTCATAAGATGCTGTCACTTTCAGCGCAATGAGGGCTGACGTCTACAGGGACATTAAGAGATGGACTCCTTAAATGTCTTAATAGTGTAATGTGTATTTGAGTTGTTTCTTGTATTATTGATTATAGTATATATTTAGTTAGTTCCATTGCTATGTGTTTATATATTATGATTATTCAGTGCTTTGCATGTAGTTTTATTTGTCAGTAAATTGGGTGTAATATCCCTTTATTGTGGGTCACAACCTCTCTCTGATTTGGGCATCTGATACAGATAGGGATTAGGTTAGGTTGGTCTGGTATCTTGTAGATCTGTTTGATTGATGATTATGCTCAGCCGTGTCCTGTTAGTTAGTTTAG
>JACXGM010017104.1:0-19975 GCA_016801145.1 Umbra pygmaea
TATTTTCAGAGTTGAGCTTCAGAAATACTCGTAAAAATGTAGCTTGCGTGGACGCTACCGCACTACTTGATCAATAAATTAGCTTCACTACTGTAAAGCTATTTGATTCATAAAACAGTGACGCTACGATCACGCTACTGAAAAATGTAATTAAACTAGTAACGGCGCTACTTGTAGCGACGCTACTGCCCATCACTGGTTTTGTGTATATTGCTCTATTTCTGTATTGTTACTAATTTATTTATTCTACTAGAACGATAGGGGAGGAATTGGTAAACATGTAGGATTTCTCTACAATAAGTGAATATTAAAATAGTCACTCTGTCCAACATGGCAATCATTTTCGTATCGTACATTTAAACATTATTATTTTGGCTTCTTCAAATAAAAAATCTATATTGTGTTTGCTATTTCTTTATTAATACTAACAACACGAGAAAGACTAAACAACACGGGCCTAATAATAATTTACCCAAGACAATATGACGCTTCATGTTAAACGGACCCTGTTTCAATGTAATCTAATTAAACGACAGCACCCTCTACAGGCCAGGAAACGAAGTGCACATAGAGAACAATGAGCGCAATTGCTGTCATTTATCAGCAATGATCACACTACGTATTTTGATATGAATACACGTTAAACTAAACTGACATCAGAATAACTAACGTCACCTCCGTCTCAGTACTTACACAGCCAGTAACAAAGGGACGTTGGGAGTATATCGCGGTCTTAGGGGACCGCCTGGGATCGTTTTACAAAGCCGCACGAGGGAGAGCAGTGTTTTCTCCAGGCAACTTAAACTGAAAACAACATGAGACGTCGGCGAGCAACGAGAAACTGAGATGGTATAGCGGTGAGGTGAGCAGGTTAAATACAGGCCTTACTCTGAGCGAACACTGACAAATCAACCTAGGAACATGATAGGCCTACATAGTTTTAAAGGTCTGACAGGAATGCATATCCATTTAAAAAGTTAGCAATCGGAAACTACAACCCCATTGATTAGATACACAATTGTATTTCTTGTATGCAGCCTAACACGATTTGTCATTCATATTGAGTTTGAGACCGGACAAGCTCTGCGACCCTTCATCATCACATAAACAGCAGCAAACTCATGTTTTTATACGCCCCTGACGACACACATCCAGGTGTTTGGGGGTGGCTAATGATAGTGATTACATGTGCTGCCTTGGAGTCAAACGGCTAACAGCACACAGAACACAATACGTCGACATGGCCTTAACACACCCTCCTCCTAATGCGTCAAACCTGGAGAATTCGAGACCTCTGAACACAGGGTCATCTGTCCAACGGTCACTTATGAAGTCACGTTAGAAGTCAAAGCCCCTAGATCTACATTCCTACCACCGCCCCCCTTGCATTTACGACCAGACGAGCACTTCAGACTAACAGCAAATCAAATCATCTAGTGAATGTTCACCTCCAGCCTCACTCTCCCACACAGCGGCTCTAAAAGACAGTTATTTAATAATTACAGCCTTAATTACTGTTCCAATCAACGGGCCAGAAATAGAAAAAGTGTAGGCAACTCGTCTCCGATCGTGGAGGCTGTAATTGGGTTAGTAGAAGATGTCGTGTTCATTTCCCTGGTATTTTTCTATACCTAAACCGTGTTAACTATGGTTGAATTAAGGCGACTTGAACGGACTAGCCTACTGAAATTGAGTACGCTTTGGGTAAAAAGAGCAGGGTTCTTTGATCCTTAACTAGTGTCAATGAGGTTAAACGATTGATTTAATTTATTTCCATGATGTGCGCAACTTTTCTCCTAAATTATGCTTGAGCAGTCCAGCCTCTATTTAACAGCAGCAGGGTTACTCAGTCTTCTTACTATTCAGCTATGAATTATTATTACTTCATGTCAACATCTCGTAAGCCCAGTTTTTTACAAATTATACCATAACAATCAGTGTCATGTTCGATTCTTTCCATATTTTTATATCTGTCTTTTTCGTTGAATGGCTTGCCTTGGCATCTGTAGCTTATGGTAGAAAGAGCTGTGACAGATATCTGGCCAGAGCACACGGTGGCATTTAGTTCTGCTTCATTGTGTCAGATAAGAGCTTCTAATGAAGAGTGAACAACTGTGGCTGAGTTAAAGCAGAGAGAGGGAGAGAAAGGGGGATATAGAGTGGTAGAAAGGACTATATAGCCTATATATATATAGAGAGAGAAAAAGGTAACGAGAGGAAGAGAATGATAAAGAAACATAGTATAACAGAACGAGAGATGAAGTCAACAAGCCGCGTTAACCCATGGACAGGCGGGCACAGTCGGACGTTTGATGAAGCGCCGTCTCTGGTCTCTCCCCTGTCTCACTCCCCGCACGGTGGATCCAACATCATTAGCTGCGAGGGAGACAGTATGTTAAGGCCGGTTCTCGTGGTAATGAGCCCTCTCTCCTCATCTTTCACACAGTAATTAGTGCTGCGACTGAGACGCGACGCGCATCCCAACTAGCATGCTATTTCCTAAATAGTGCGCTACTTGCGACCAAAGACATACGGGCTATGGTCAGATGTAGTACACTATGTAGGGTTTAGGATGCTATTTTGGATTCAGACCGCACTCAATGCTAATGGAGTGAACCAGGCAGAAAAAGAGCACTATTATGTGGAGGGCCATGTATGCACTGTATCTCACGGAGTGTGAATCCTCTAACCTAAAACGTCTTGATACTCTTCATCATTTAGTCCTTCATCCCCCACCCCGCCTTCCACTCGTTCTGTATTTTGTAGCACCAGCATATATCCTCGGTTTCCGAATCAAAGCTGAACATATCGAGCGAATCCCAGCGAGATCTCTCTAGAGCTTCAAGAGAGGCGCTTCAAAAAGAAGCCAGCCAGGCTAACTGTGCAATGGGATTGTCACAATGTAATGCTTTAGTTTCTCTCAAGAGGCCTTCGACAAGATTCCATTGAATATTTCACATGTAGCCTACAGTTGAAGTTCACAGTTCATACTTACAGTCATCCCTAAGACCCATTTTGTTTCTACTTATTAGTGTAAGCCTGTGTGTAAGGTGGGATGTGCGCCTATATTTGCTGTGCATTTATGTGGGGGAGGGCTTAAGTTGTCCCTAGTGTATGATTAGGTGACAGGGGGTGTGGAGATGTCATATTGTTTGGTACAGACCACCAAGGTGATGGGAGCCCATGATAGTCTCATGATGACATCACATCAGGGTGTCAAGGTTATGGTGCTTAAGGTTTCTGATGATGTAGAAACCTGTGTTTGTGTGTGATCAAGAGAGTTGACGACACAGTATGGGATTTACAATAATGAAATTACGTTTTGTTCCGAAGGTATATAGCTACAGGATGACACTACAGGCTTTAACATGTATGATAGCCACAATAATGCCAGGCTTGGAATTGTGGTAATGCAAAACTATTGTGAAGGTACCATACATTTAATTAATAGTTTACATTTTACAGTGTGGACGGGTTATAAATGAAGTAAAGATTTTTTTCTAAATATACATAGGCAAGAAGACAAACACTTTTACTTTTCCAGTTATTAAATAAACACAGACAGCACAATATGATTAATTGAATGGTTGTGGTGAACTAATGACATGGGCTGAAAAGAATACAATGCTTTAGATGGGGCAGGCTGCTATGCAGATACTGATCACGAGCTTCTGTTTTGGACAGCCGTAAAACACACAGTCAGGGCAGCTTCTGCCCAAACCGCCCCACCCCCGCCCACAAGGGCTGCGGCGGCCCTGTGATTTCCCAAAGTGCTCAGCCGGAGCCATGACCTTCGTTGGCCCACTGCAAATTAGCATGGACTGACATGGCTTAGTGGTGTAATTGAGTACAGAAACATCTGGTGTGTAATGGCATCTTCACCTGGTTCAGAAACACAAACTGTCTCAAAACGAAAAGTCTGGTGGCACTGTGTGTGACCCAGGTCCAAGGCAACCTGTTAATGGAATTGCACCCTGCAGCACGTACGTTAGTTGGGCCCTTTATAGATATTTAAATGCTCTAGGCCAAGGGTGTTCAACTCTGAACCTGCAGTGTCCTGACCCAAATGTTCTGTTTTACCTGTGGGGGAGGACAAATGTTGTTCCAAGTCTCCAGTATCTGATTAGAGGGAATAATGGAAAGAACGCAGTGGAACAGGGTTCAAGGTTCAGTGTTGAATTGTAGAGGTAAAAATGTGTTATTTGGACTGATTGGCAAAAATTATTTTACAGTGTATCATTGCATTGTTGAACATACTGTAGACGGGATAGTGAACCTAACACTCAGGGGAAAAAGGACGAGAGACTTTCACATCTGAAGTTCACTTCTATGCCAGTCCTGCATGCTATCTCCAAAAGGGAAAAGCAGGCAGTGTCAGGAACTCATTTACTGTGACAAACAACCAAGTCAAGTCCCAGCGAACAGGACATATGCTGAATTTAGGGTTTTCGATAAAAAGTAGCATAATAGTTTTACGTTTTTGTCAATGAAAGTTTATGTTGTCCCAGGAATGTAATTCAACGTAGGCCCATTGTGTCTCAATGGAGTTTGGACTTTTCATAACGGCAATTATGATGGCAGCAGGAACAGAAATCCCACTGCTGTGAAACAAGTTAGTTAAATACCAGACTCTGTCTGTCTATTAATCACTCATAAATTGATGCAGTAAAAAGTCATACTAATTAACAAATGATTAGCAAATGATCGAGAATTGCTGAAAATCCTACTTATTAGCATAACATTAATTGCTTTGTTTTATTACACCCAGCTGGCTAATTCTTTTTTTTCACTCTGCAATTATTTTCAAATTGAGGTAAGCAGTTCTCTCCTCCTCGCCAACAGGAGCGCATGTGTGCGTCTGTCTCTCTCACTACTCTTTCAGTGGCGGGTGCACGTGCACGTGCACGCACAGTAGCCACAGTGGGAGCAACACGCGCAGGTCGGTTGTGGGCCAAATAGGAGGGAGGGATCCTGTCCTTGGACTGGAGGCCATAACAGGTAAATGTGTTACACCCAATCAATCTTTGTCTGAACAACTCTGCTCTATCGTCAAACGAGCAGTAACAATAATGTCCAGGACAAAATAACTGTCAACAACAGAAACCACTGTCTGATTCGCTCTCCTCAGGAACCAGCACAAATTAATCTAGTTTGGGTCCCACTGTTGTAAATGTGATAAACAATGGTTGTGAGAATTTAGATGATTTTATAACTTTGACATATCAAACATTTTGAAAGTGACGTTGTTTGAAGCTGGGACTCAATGCAAGTTGTAATGACAACCAAATAGTTAGTATTGATCAACCAGCTTTAACGGGTATACTTTCTGTGTGTCTAACAGTGTTTGTCATCAGGGCCCACTTTTTGAAATTATGGGATTGGATTTTGGCTGTGAAACAGAATTAAATACAAATGCAGCGGGCATCCATTTAAATCAAGTTATATCCCTGCTCAATTATTTTCCATAGCAACCTCCCCCAACTCAGATAACTGTAAAAATACAAGGCCAAGCATAACATTTGAATAATACATGTATTTGGCACACACATGCTTTTACATTAGAGAGTAATTGAGTGTAATACAGGAGGAAGCCAACATATTTAGCAGAAGTCTTGCTCGAATAGGGGATGCTGCCTTGAAATAGTACATTAACCATGTGGTAGCATGTGACAGGCAATGAGGGGGACACCCCTGAGTCTGTCCTCCTCCCAGCCTATAGCGGACCTCCTAACTGTCACTCTGTCCCGGCGGAGGGCCCAGCAGGCCCAGGGCAGGCCGCACCGCAAATGAGCCTGTCAGAGCATCACGCCCCCGGGACAAGAAGCTGGAGATGAGGCTGGGAATAAGGATGAAGCCGAGGTTGGCTCTGGGATTGGGGATTTTCCAGGTCATATCTGCCTTTCTTTTAAACCTCTGGCTAAAGACTGGATAGATCAGCATAAAAAGATGCTCCAACCCAGGGGCTGTGTGAAAGTATGACTGTTTATGGAGACTAGGTCCTTCAGCAGAAACACAAATAATTAAGATTTGCAGAATAATGGTTTAAAGGCTCCTTGAGTGAACAGGGTTTGAGTTTATTACCACCATGACCACAGGGCCCAGTCGCCCCTTGACATTGTCACTGCAGAACCTACATATTAAATAAACAAGCATAATTATCATCCTTGCAGAAAGGGTAAAGAGAAATCCAAACTTATGGATATTAAGAACTGATATATGAAGGAAGAGAAGCTTGGCAAAATGACGCCCTGTCCCACTGTTAACAATGAACTGAATGAACTGACCTCTTTATTATCTGTGCATGAAGACGTTGTAAACAGGTTATTCTGGATAAATGCATGTTGTGGTTCACCTAAGTAGTATTTAGTAAATAGGTCCCAGTGGGACCCCCCGCTGGAGTGAGGAACAGCGTCATCGCTCACATAAAACATTGCTTCAGGGCCTTTTCTTGGGCGAGAAAGCGACCGTCCGCACACTTACAAATAATTCAATTAGACTTCGGTTTAATAAGCGACGAGGAGCGTGAAAGGTGCCACAGTGTTTGTCATGCTCTGTAAGCCCACCTGGCAGGAGGAAGGATACGATGGATGACAGCATGAGGGCAAGTAAGGAACGTAAGGAGTTCTGACTTCTTCAATGATACATTGTTATTCATGCTTAAACCGATCCTCCATTCCCCTCGCACTTAAAAACTGCTAATGCAACCACGCTGTATACGTAAACATACTACTATCCATAACAAACTCCACGCCTTCACATGTCCCTGTGTAAAAACCACAATACAACACACAAGTGCCACTTTCAAAGTGGGTCCTTGGGGAGCTACAGGAAGTGGGTCAGCTGCTTGTTAGCGCTAGCTAAGTGTAAGCAGTACCACAGGAGCAACCTGAGACAAGGTGCCACTACATGGCTCTGCGCCCATCAGCCTGAACGCCCTCTCCCACTCTCCCCCCGGCTGGAATTAGCGACAATGACAATTGCGCCGGCTAATTAGCAGGGTCCCTGGCACAGAAGCTATGCGAGGCCTAACCACGGTTGCCAGGAAGGGGAGGGAGGGACGAGGAAGGAGACGGTCACAGAAGTACAAAGCTAGGCCCAGTTTGTTTCATGAATTCATTGATTTGTCAGTGGTGATTTTCCATCATTAAGGTTGGCAGCCATCATTTCATAGGAGTCCCTCTGTTGTCTCAGCTTCTATACGTGCATAATGACGATTCGTTTCAAGATGGGGAGAGGGGAGCCTGGGGCTGGGGTGGACAGGGACATATTTTAGGGGGGATTTGAGGGGTAAGTAGTTATCGAGTTTGTTTGTCTCTGTGTGCAACCCCACCCCCTACACATTCCCACTGTAGAATCCTCAGTGTAACTCATAGCACAATAAACATGCACTAAATTGCTAATAATAATAATGTAGTCCATTTGAAGTAAAGTCAAAGAATGATTATTTCCATTCTAAATATTAGTACTGTGATAAGACCCAAGGTGTAAAACAGGGTTATTGTCAATTTGGAATGTCTGAATTTAATTGAATAGAAACAATCACGTCGAGTTGGTTTCAAACGGAACACACCCCACAAGAAACAGATCTTGAATGAAAGAAATTGATATTGATAAAATACATTCTTAAAGAAATTATCATCAAGTCATATTTATTTCACAAATCTATCCTAATGCAAATAGGACTATTGATCTTAAATAAAAATTACATTACAAATAAGCGGTAGGATACTTTTTTGTCACAACATTTGTCATATTTTTCTCTTATGGGCTTGTGTTTAACCTACCAGGAGCTGTATTCTAGAAAGTATTGGTGCATTGTAGAAAAGAAAGGGGTCCGCGTGGCATAGTGGGCTAAGTCGCATGGCACGACAGTCTACATCATATATTCAGTAGTTCGATCCTGACTATGGGTTCTCTGACTTTCCTTGGACCTCCTGCACAAAACAGCGCAAATTGGCATAGCGCTGCCCAGGATTTGGGTTAGATAAGTCAGATTATCTATCCTGCCACGTTGCTCTCCAGCGACTCCTTGTGTCCAGATCGGGAGCTTGTTGGTTCAATTGCGGACGTATAGTCGCTGAATGAAATCATCTTATGCATGATCCGACTAAAGGCTTCCGTGTTCGATTCGCAGTGCGAAAAGATTCTGCGGCTGGAAGATGTGGTTGGAGGGGAGAAAAATTTGGATAAAATCACCCAAAAAATTAAAATATGTAAAATTTTCAGTGTCACTCCATTCAATTCTGCTTTAATTCAAATGATATGACAGGGGTTATACTATGAAGAGGAATCAAGTTCAGTGGGCTCTAAAATTACTGGCACCCCTGACAGACAACGATCAAATAATAAAGTAAAAAATATAAACAATTATCGAGAAACTCAAAATACCAACACGTGAGACATACTGTAGGCTACTTTATTATTGTGTCAATGGAACCAACCAAAATCATTAATTGATTAAATAAAAAATCAATGTCTTCTATGTCAAGCTTTCACAATCAAAATTAAGAATTAAATTCCACTTATTTAAGTTAATCTAAGTCTTAAAGCACTGTATTGAGCCCTTACATCACTTCCTGTTCCACTGGGGTATAACAATGACGTAACACACATGCAATATCCCTTTGTCATTCAACGCCATAAAGAAAAAAAAGAAATGGCAGTTCAAAAGAGACAGAGAGTCGTAGAACTTCATAAATGGTATTGGCTACAAGAATATCCACAAATGATTGGTTATACCACTAAGCACTGTCAGGACAATTATTAAGAAATTCTAAAGATATGGAACAGTTGAAATCTCATGGGTAAAGGACGCAAATGCATTTTGTCCCCAGGATAGGATGGTGTGAGGAGCAATCCCCAAGACACAGATGCAAGCACTTGGAGTTTGCCAAATGTAATTTCAATTATGACTGGAGGAAGGTATTCAGGTAAGATGAGATCAACATTTTTTTGTTCAGATACAGCATCGGCATAATTGGTGTCAACACAGAGATGCCTACAAGGAGAGGCACCTCATACCCACGGTGAAATATGGTGGTGGGTAGGGATGGGCCGATGCCACTTTTTTTGGAACGAGTACAAGTACAAAGTATTTCATTTTGGGTACTTGCCGATACGAATACTGATACGAGTACTTTATGCCAAATGTCACATTTATCAAGCTAAAATCGGCTATTTCTTAGATGTTGATAAGCCAATTCAAATATAGAAAAGTAAATATTCCTACATATCCAGAAGAACATAATTTACATTGCATGTCAAGAATGTGTAATATTTATTACAGATGTCAATGGTTTACATCTTCTTCCTTAATTAGCTAAAGTGAGAGAAACACGTTTGTAAACACGAATGAAATAGACGTTTGTGTTCGAATTTGCCCTAAGCATTGCAGATGTTTTGTGTAAGATGAGAATGTCTGTTTGAATTGACTTACTCCAAAACAGGGATAATGACCTAATCATAGGTAGCTATTTGATTGTTTTATTATAAATTGTTACACAATTAATTGTGTAACGATTTATAATCTATTGAACAAAATATAAATAGGCTACATCGTATTTCCTTTAAATTATATTTCTTAACGTTAGTATGTCAGAACTCAGAAATACCACTATTTTGTTCACCCAGAAGTGTTGCAAACTACCAACATTTGTCTTTCCTTCCTGAAGGTGGCTTTCAGAGGCTAGGTCCGGGGCGTTCCTCATGCCGTTTTCTACAGTTACAGTATGCACCGAATAGCCTAATAATTAGCGTCCTTCGTTCGTTGTGCGCATTTCCTCGAGGATTTTAATATTTTTTACCTAGAACTTTACAAATATGTGGCTAAATCAAAATAGCAATGAGAAACTCTATCGTAATTTCGTATTTCGCCATTTGAACTCTAGCCTACTGGACAACTGCTGAGGAAAATAGTTTTTTTCAATAGCTAATGCGTGGCTCTGTCTTTGGAATGATTATGCATTTTAGGCTGTGATTTTGTGTGCAACCTCATATTGCAGGGAAGCATTATCGCATTTATCTCTTCCTTTCTTTTATAAATAGCAATAAATACAGTTGTACAGCTTTATAAGCATGGTCTCTGATTGAGGAAGTAGACTGTCGTTATCATCAATATGAAATATACGCATAGTGCTGGAATAGCTCTACATTTCCATTGAAACATTTACGTGAATCAGATTTACAACTATGGCCATCTATGGCTAATCTGTTAAGCGTTGCACAGCATAATGCTCTTAATTGTGGAGGAAGTATCGGCTTGGAGTATCGGGCCTTTTTCACAAGTACAAGTACGAGTACTTATGCCCAGTATCGGGCCCGATACCAAGTACTGGTATCGGCCCATCCCTAATGGTGGGTCAGTGATGTTTTGGGGCTGTTTTAATTCCAGAGGTTAAGGGGCACTGATCAAGATTCATGGCCAAATTAATTCCACAAAGTATCAGGCAATTTTGGCTGACAATCTGGTTGCCTCTGCTAGAAGGCTGGGACTTGGTCATAGGTGGACTTTCTAACAAGACAATGACCCAAAACATAACTCAAGATCCACACAGAAATGGTTTTGTGACAAAAAATGTAATGTTCTGTCTTGGCCAGGGTTAGGTTAGATAATTTTTTAATGTAATCCGTTACAATTACTTGTTACCCAGCCTCAATTGTTAAATTTTGGATTACTCAAACTCTGTAACATAATCTAATTACTTTCCGTTACTTTTCGATTACTTTAAAAAAGCTAGTTTATAACCAGTTGAATGGTACAGCAGGCAGTTTGTTTACATTAGCTGGTTTAAGACTAAATAAAAAAACAAATTCTGTGGCCCCCCAAAAACCACTGCAATAGGACATATAGCACTATAAGTAGTAGTGTACCAAAGTAAAAAAAATGATTTAGTAGGTCCAATATTGGCATTTATAAATATAATGTACAATATGATGTAATAATTTTAATTTATTATTTGATAAACGCATATACATGATATTTTACCACCAAAAACTGCAGTTTGGGAACCATGAATCAATTGTGTAATTCAATTATCATGGCGAATAGATGACAAAGATATCACTTTACACAATTTGCATAGCTATTTATTATATCTGAAGCTGTTATACAGAACGCCTTCCATTATTGAAACATTTTTAAATAGACTATCAACTACTCCCAAATGTAAAAGTATCTAACAGTAATCCTACATTCGTTCAAAAGTACCGGTATCTGTAATCCAATTTTGTTTCTTCTTAGTAACGTAAATGATTACAGTTACAATGTTTTTGTAATCAGATTAATGTAATCAGATTACTTGTAATAAATTACTACCCAACCCTGGCCATGGCCATCTCAGTTAGTAACGTAAATGATTACAGTTACTATGCTTTTGTAATCAGATTACTGTAATCAGATTACTTGTAAGCCATGGCCATCTCAGTTGCCGGACCTAAATCAAATCAAAAACCTGTGGGCTGTGTAGAAGAGTGCAGTTGATAAGCGCAAACCCAAGAATGTGAAGGATCTTAAGGATCTGCATTGAGGAATGGTCCAAAATCCCTCCAAATGTGTTACTTAATCTTGTCAAACATTACAGGAAAAGACTCCATGCTGTTATCCTTACCAGAGGTGGTTGTACTAAGTACTGAATAAGGATTGCCAATAATTGTGAAACCTTGATGTTGGTGAAATTTATTTTGTGTTAAATAATTGTATGAGTTTGGTTGGTTCCATTGCAACATTAATTAAGTACAGTGTTTCCCACATTTTGGTATTTTAACAGGTAAACATTCCAAAATATATTTTTTTAAGACAAGCTTAACATGATCTAATTGATTGGCTCAGCAATCAGAAACATTTATTGGTATAAATAGTAAGAAAAATAGAAATATGAACAGTTATTTCAGTTTTTTTCAACAGTTAGCTGAAAGTCAATTTTTATCCGTAGACCTTTAGCAGGTTAAATCAATTTTTTGTTACTTTTCTTGCCATGTCCTTCTTTCACCGTTTTCTTCAAACTGTCCTGTTTGGTTTTGCCTTTGCCCAGGTCTCGCTCCTCCTCCATGGCTTTAGCAGCTCGGGTCCTCTTTTTACCCAAAGGGGTCTTGCTGTACCAGACCTGACAACACAGTCACACATTAATCCACAGTTAGAGACACTAACACAATGCTATTGGATGAGTATTGTCAAAATGGGACACTCGATGCCACAGTTTGTTTTATGATTATACATTAGACACCTCATATTAAAATCTGGCTCTCGAATGCTCTATTTTTCATTTCAACCCTCTAATCTGGCACTTATTTAGACCTGGAACACCAGGTGTATGTAATTAATAATGAGGTAAAACAGAAAACCACCATTTTCCAGCCCTCATAGGATAAGATTTGAGTATCCTGGCAGTAGACCATGCAATATAGACCATGTTATAAAGTTCTTTGTGTACAGTAAAAGAAGACCATGTTATAAACCCCATGTACAGAAGGCTATTTCATACATTATAAACCGAGGGCTTAGAGTTGTCAACCATCAAACGTAACCATGGCTTCTCCAACTTTGCCTGGAACTCAAGCCCAATTGTGTGCTTCCAACTTTGGTGAAGGCCCTTTCCTGTTCCAGCCTGACTGTGCCCCTGACTTGGTTTGACAAATTTGGTGTTGAAGAACTTGAGTGAAAAGAGCCCTGACCAGAAGCACATTGATCACCTTTGAGATGAATTGGAACAGTGACTGCGAGCCAGGACATCTCGTTCAATATCAGAGCCTAACTTCACAAATGATCTTTTGGCTGAATGGGCACAAATTCCCACACACACAAAACCTTGTGTAAAAACCTTCCTAGAAGAGTGGAATCTGTTATAAAGGTATAAAGGGCTCCATAGTAATTCCCATCCACCAGCTCATATGACTGTGAAAGTCAGGTGTCCACATACTTTGGACCACATAGTGTACCTTGCCCCGTTGCTCTCCAGCTACTCCTTATGTGCAGATTGGTCAGCTCTAAATTAAATCACGTAAGTATAGTTGGTGAATGTAATCATCCCGCGCAATATCCGACTAAAGGCTTCCTTGTTGGATGAGCAGTGCAAAAAGAATCGGCCGGCTCAGTGACATGTGTTTGTAGGAGACGTGACCGAGCAGGTTTAGGGGAAATTGGACATGATCAATTGGGAGGGAAGAAAAATAGAGTAAAATAAATATATTCATTGTAAACCAGGTAATTAGAATTGTGAATGCTGATTGGCTGATATAATGATATATGAGGTCATATACCACAGCTGTGGTGGTTGGCAAATTGTTTATAAAGTCAAGGAGGCTTTTCAGAAATATGTGATTAATAGTTAATATACCAGAGCTACGCCCTGTGTGCAATGTGTTGTGCCTAAGAACAGGTCTGAGATGTGATTTACAGTTCATTAGGTACACCTTGTTAGTACTGGGTTGGACCCCCTTTTACATTCAGAACTGCCTTAATTCGTCATCGCATAGATTCAACAAGGTGCTGGAACATTCCTCAGAGACTTTGGTCCATAGTGACATTATTGCATCATGCACTGGCTGCAGATTTGTCGGCTGCACATCCATGATGTAAATCTCCCGTTCCACCACATCCCAAAGGTGCTCGATTGGATTGAGATCTGATGACTGTGGAGTCCATTTGAGTACAGTGAACTCATTGTCATGTTCAAGAAACCAGTTTGAGGTGATGTGAGCTTTGTGACATGGCATGTTATCTTGCTGGAATTAGCCATTAGAAGATAGGTACACTGTGGTCATAAAGGGATGCACATGGTCAGCAACAATAATCAGGTAGGATGTGGCATTTAAACAATGCTCAATTGGTACCAGTCTGGCCATTCTCCTCTGACCTCTCCCATCAACAAGGAATTTCCGCCCAGAGACCTGCCGCTCACTGGATATAGTCTTTTTTTGGACCATTCTCTGATTGTGCAGGAAAATCCCAGTAGGTAGATACTTTCTGAAATCCTCAAACTAGTCTGTCTGGCACCAACAGCCATTCCACATTCAAAGTTGCTTAAGTCCATTTTCGGTTTCACTTTATTTGGATAGTCAAAATGATCATTTATAGATGCTGTACAGGTATTCACACTATAAAAGACTACTACAACACATAGTTAATGTTTTCTAAGGTTAAGGTTAGGGTTTGAATCAGGGTAAGGCTAAGGGTTGGGGAAATGGTTAAGTTTAGGGATTGGGTGAGGTTTAAGGTTAGGGTAAGTGTTAGTAGATAGGTAACTGAAATTTTATTGAAATGCTATTGATATTTTGTAGATTGTTATTGATACTCTGTAAAGCATCCACAGATAGACTATCCAAATAAAGTGTTACCCCATTTTCTTCCCCATTCCTTTTTGATTTATTTTTTTCCCCATTTTCATCCTCTCCCAAATTCCCACTAACCCTGCCTTGTCAGCAGCTCCGCAACTCTTTGGAGAGATCTGTAGAACGGCAAGGGGCGCACACATGGTTCATCCAACCACATGTTGCTGGGCCGCTGATTCTTTTCACACTGCTCATCCAACACAGATGACTTTAGTAAGATCATGCACGGGATAATTACGTTCACCAACTATACTTCCACAATTTAATTTACAGGAGCCCGATCTGCATACAAGGTGCTGGAGGTCCGAGGAAAGTCAGAGAACCTATATTCAGGCTGGAACCACTGACTATCATGACATGGACTGTACTGCAATGCAGTGACTTATCCCACTATGCCAAGCAGACCCTGACTTTTCCACTACGTTGGAGTTTACCCCGGTGGACGAGAGGGTCGCCTCCCTGCACCTGCGGGTTGCTGGGGGGAAAACTCTGACTGTTGTTTGTGCATATGCACCAAACAGGAGTTCAGAGTATTCAGCCTTCTTGGAGACCCTGAACAGAGTTCTGTATGGGGCTCCAGTTGGGGATTCCATAGTTCTGCTGGGGGACTTCAACGCGCACGTGGGCAATGATGGAGACACATGGAGAGGCGTGATTGGGAAGAACGGCCTCCCTGATCTAAACCCGAGTGGTTGTTCGTTGTTGGACTTCTGTGCTAGTCATGGATTGTCTATAACGAACACCATGTTTGAACATAGGCATGCTCATAAGTGTACTTGGTACCAGAGCACCCTAGGCCGAAGGTCAATGATCGATTTTATAATCGTTTCATCTGACCTGAGGCCATATGTTTTGGACACTCGGGTGAAGAGAGGGGTGTCAACCGATCACCATCTGGTGGTGAGTTGGGTCAGGGGGTGGGGGAAGACTCTGGACAGACCTGGTAAACCCAAACGGGTAGTGCGGGTGAATTGGGAACGTCTGGAGGAGGCCCTTCTCCGACAGACTTTCAACTCACGCCTCCGGCTGAGCTTTTCGTGCATCCCTGTGGAGGTTGCTGAAGCTGCGGGGGGGAGCTGTGGTCTTAGGGTCTTGGGTTCCTCAAGGGGCGGTAACCCACGGACACCGTGGTGGACACCGGTGGTCAGGGAAGCCGTCCGACTGAAGGAGTCATTCCGGGATATGCTATCCCGGAGGACTCCAGAAGCAGTTGCAGAGTACCGAAGGGCTGCAGCCTCTGCCGTGAAAGAGGCAAAGCAGTGGGTGTGGGAAAAGTTCGGAGAAGACATGGAGAAGGACTTTCGGTCGGCACCAAAGTGCTTCTGGAAAACCGTCCGCCACCTCAGAAAGGGGAAGCGGGGAACCATCCAAGCTGTATACAGTAAGGGTGGGCCTCTGTTGACCTCAACTGAGGAGGTAACAGGGCGGTGGAAGGAGCACTTTGAGGAACTCCTGAATCCTACTTCAATGCCCTCTATATTAGAGGCAGAGCTAGAGGATAATGGGGGATTGACGTCAATTTCCCTGGTGGAAGTCACTGAGGTAGTCAAACAACTCCACAGTGGCAAAGCCCCAGGGATTGATGAGATCCGTCCAGAAATGCGGAAAGCTCTGGGTGTGGAGGGGCTGTCTTGGTTGACACAGCTCTTCAAGATTGCATGGAAGTTTGGGACAGTGCCAAAGGAGTGGCATACTGGGGTGGTGGTTCCCCTGTTCAAAAAGGGGGACCAGAGGGTGTGTGCCAATTACAAGGGTATCACACTTCTCAGCCTCCCTGGTAAAGTCTACTCTAAGGTGCTGGAAAGGAGGGTTCGGCCGATAGTCGAACCTCAGGTTGAAGAGGAACAATGTGGATTCCGTTGTGGTCGTGGAACAACGGATCAGCTCTTTACTCTCGCAAGGATCCTGGAGGGGGCCTGGGAGTATGCCCCTCCTGTCTACATGTGTTTTGTGGATTTGGAGAAGGCGTATGACCGGTTCCCCCGGGAGATATTGTGGGAGGTGCTGCGGGAGTATGGGGTGAGGGGGTCCCTTCTTGGGGCCATCCAATCTCTGTATGACCAAAGCGAGAGCTGTGTCCGGGTTCTCGGCAGTAAGTCGGACTCGTTTCATGTGAGGGTTGGTCTCCGCCAGGGCTGCGCTTTGTCACCAAACCTGTTTGTAGTATTTATGGACAGGATATCGAGGCGTAGTTGGGCTGAGGATCTCATCGCTGCTTTTTGCAAGTGAAGGAGTTCAAATACCTTGGGGTCTTGTTCGCGAGTGAGGGAACAATGGAACGCGAGATTGGTCAGAGAATCGGCACCTCCCTAGGGAGGTTTTCCAGGCACGTCCAGCTGGGAGCAGGCCACGGGGAAGACCCAGGACTAGGTGGCGAGATTATATCTCCAACCTGGCCTGGGAACGCCTCGGGATCCCCCAGTCGGAGCTGGTTAATGTTGCTCGGGAAAAGGACGTTTGGGGTCCCCTGCTGGAGCTGCTGCCCCCGCTACCCGATCCCGGATAAGCGAATGAAGATGGATGGATGGACGGGTGTTTGGGTAAAATTAACATTTTGTTTTATTCCATAAACAACTGACACATTGTTTCCCAAATTCCAAAAAAATACTATTGTCATTCAGACCATTTATTTGCAGAAAATGACAACTGGTGAAAACAACAAAAAAATATGCAGTGTTGTCAGACCTTGAATAATGCAATGAAAATAAGTTAATATTCATTTTTAATTGACACAATATTAATGTATTAATTCAGGAATAGTTCAGAAATCAATATTTGGTGTAATAATAATACTTGCTTGACTTGACTTGCTTGAATATTTGTGCTGCCTAGTGCTGGAGGCCGGGGCAATGTCAGAGAAGCCATAGTCAGGCTCCAACTACTGATTATCATGGCGTAGTTTGTCCTGCAAGGCAGAGACTTAGCCCACTATGCCATGCGGACACCCTGTCTCTTTTTTGTGTTACTACTTTTTCCAGAGCGGTATATATTTATATTTTTAAACCAGGTGGTTTGAATCCTGAATGCTGATTGGCTGATAGCTGTGGTGTATGAAACAGTATACCATAGATATGACACCACATGGCTTTTTACACCTCTAATTGTGTTTTATCCAGTTAATAAAAGCAATAAGGCATCTCAGGGGTTGCTAATATACCAGGGTTAAGCACTCTGCAATATATTTGTGCCTAAGAACAGCTCTTAGCCATGGTATATTGGTCATATACCACACCTCATCAAGCATATTATCTTACATATACTTGTGGTATATTGCTCATATGCCAAGTCTAAGAGACGTTTTTGCAGTGATCTCTTAAATATTTCCAGAGCTGTATACCCTGTTTTCCAGTATGCCATATTCCTAGGAAAACAGTGCCCTCATGTGGTGACATTTGGAGCATGATGCTCAGCTATAATGGAGTTCATTCATTGTATAGGTTAATACTGAAAGTAGAACTCATAAAAAAATATATATTTATATGTAGGCCATGCATCAAACAAGACAACAAAGATACCAAAGGCACCACTGCAAAAATAGCACACTGCAATTGTTATAATAACTGAATAATAACTATTTTCTTCTGTTTATATATGGACCTGTGCTACTTTAGGTAACTTTTTAGATTCACTTGGACTGCTATAATGCACGCTTTGGGGGTAAGTGTACATTTGATTGGCATCAGTGTACCTTAAAGGCCTCCTCCTCCTCTTTGTAAACAGGTTCCTGCCTGGCCAGTGGGGGGATGAACTCTGCAGCGGTCAGGGGTCTGCTAATCTGACTGGCCAGCCTGCGTGGGGTCAGAACCAGCCTCACCGTCTGCTGGATGCTGCCCTGGGTGTAGCCGTCTGTCACCTTGGCCAGGGAACTCAGATCCAGTCGAGGGGTCAAGAGAGCCCCACCTCCCCTCAACATCTCCCCCCAGAGCACTGGAGGACACATGCAGACAGAAATGTAAATCCTGATGTGGGCAGCACTTATAGAAGCAATGGATGTACGGTGGTACAATATAAACATGGAGGTATAGTCTAGAGGCATAGTCAGGCCCAGAATACACCACTACACACCCAGTCTGGAGGCATAGTCAGGCCCAGTATACACCACTACATACCCAGTCTGGAGGTATTAGTCAGGCCCAGTATACACCACCACTCACCCAGTCTGGAGGTATTAGTCAGGCCCAGTATACACCACCAAACACCCAGTCTGGAGGCATAGTCTGGCCCAGTATACATTACCACTCACCCAGTCTGGAGGCATAGTCAGGCCCAGTATACACCACCACTCACCCAGTCTGGAGGCATAGTCAGGCCCAGTATACACCACCACTCACCCAGTCTGGAGGCATAGTCAGGCCTGGGGATCAGGATGATTTTCTTGTAGACTTTACAGAAGGGCTTGAGGTCTGCCTCAAAAGGCCTCCGGGACGTCCCTACAACCAGCACACGATCCTCTGGCTTTAAAGACTTCAGCACCTTTACCAGGTCCCTTTTCAGGCGTTTGGGCTCCATCTAGTGGAGAGAAGGAGGATATGTGTGTGTTGGGGAGTATTCATTCTATAATATTGACAATATTTTATTAGACAAGTATGTTCAGTTAATATTAACTAATATTAATATTTACTAATATTAAGATATTTTTTTATTGAAACGGCTTTATTCGCATGTACAGTATTTTTACATTGCCAATGCAAGTCGAAAATCTGGGTGTACAAAACAAATAAAATGAAACGAAATATAAACAATATTACAGGTGGTAAATGACATTGTAATGCAATCATGTGTAAATATAGCAAAATCGCAGTATGGTAGAATAGGCAAATCAAACATGGGGCCATGTAATAGATGCCAATAGAACGAGTAGCACTAAACGATAGTAACGGTCTTGCCTTGCGGAAGCAAATGTGCGTCAAGTCCGCACTATGCGGATGCATAAATCCGGTAAAAAGTGACGTGCTCTAAAATCTGACGTGTCCAGTGGACATCCCGCATTAGGCCCCCAATAATTAGCTTAGCACCCACCTTTAACCCCCCTAAAAATGATTCAATATATATATATATAAATCACTATTGCCCTGGATGATGTTCCTTTTTTTTTTACTTGTTCGAAAAATCGAACGGATGCTTTAATTTGCATGCGTTGCACACACCTACAGACCTATTGCAGCTTGGAAAAGGGTAGTGTTTATTACAAAGCAGAGGGAATACATGACGAATTCTTGTTGCGTGGCTACGTAAAAGTTTAAGCATATGTGATGCACTGCCGCAATTGGTCTGACCAGGGCGTAATGATTAAGACTTGATGAAATAATTAAAGATTGAATCGGTATTCTGCTGTTCAACCATACTTGGTGTATATTTTACTTTTACAATCAAGGGAAGCCCCACCGTAAGGCAGGGCATCAAAAAATTAGTTGATACTCATAATGTTCCTCTCCACGGAAATCTTTAGTAAAAGTTGTTTTTATTTGGTTTTAAATTTTTACTTTTACCGTTTTACATACACTTCATTCATCGACATTCAATCGCATTTACTTTACATTCAACATTTTGACAATAAATAACACTATGTTTACACAATTCCATACATACATATTACATTTAACAATTATATAAAAAAACATCTATATTTACATATTTATATACATTCCTC
>JACXGM010017105.1:9988-20075 GCA_016801145.1 Umbra pygmaea
CAGTTACTGATCTGAATATATACTATACAGTTACTGATCTGAATATAAACTGTGCTGTTACTGATCTGAATATATACTATACCAGGGCTCTACGCTAACTTTTTTCCCAAGGAGTACATGTACTCCTAAATAAAACAGTCTGAGCACACAAAGAAATTTAGGAGCGCATTGAAAAATGTTAAAGTAACACAGAATTTATACTTTTTCTTTTTCCCAGTGTTTTTCTCACATTTCTCTCACTTTGACTACACTGCGTTGTCACAGAAAACTACTGCAGTTGCCGCATGACTAATTTTTTTACAATTAGAAGCGGGGGGAAAAATGCATTATGGTAGGTTGTAATTTTTACTTGCACACTGTGCTCGTGAATCATTTTTCCTTGTCTCACATGTCTATTTTAAGGAGCAAATTCTCGTGAACTGGGGGCAGAGCCCTGTATACAGTTACTGATCTGAATATACACTATACAGTTACTGATCTGAATATATACTATACAGTTACTGATCTGAATATATACTATACGGTTACTGATCTGAATATTTACTATACAGTTACTGATCTGAATATATACTATACAGCTATAGTTATCGATCTCCAAATGTACAGTATGTCCTACTCTACTATTAGATATCACGTCATCATTAGGACAAATTTAATAAATTATCAAACCAGAATTAGTCTATAATTCAAATAGAGTATAGTCCCTTAATATACTAATAGAGTATAGTCCCGTAATATACTAATAGAGTATAGTCCCGTAATATACTAATAGAGTATAGTCCCGTAATATACTAATAGAGTATAGTCCGGTAATATACTAATTGTCACAGCATTTCTCCTAAAATAAAAAGCAGCAAATATGGAAGGTAATTTGCACTGTATATACATAGAGTGTATGCAGTGTGTGTTTGTGTACTGAACTAGGCCAGCATGCATGTACATCATATAGCTAAACAGCTATATTTCCTGTATATTTACAGCTGTATTTACTCATTTGTAAATACACAAACAGATAACACTTATTTTTGTTCGTATCAATTACTGATCCAAATGCATACGACTAGGTATACCATTTAAAGGGGAACAATGACACACATCTGTAATTTGTCTATGTACCTATATTTGCTTAAATTATTTGACTGTCTCGCTCATCAGGTAGCTCTCTCCTTCAGTGGGAGCATGGTCAAGCTAGCACGACTGCTACGTCAGTATGTTATTACAGGTCGGCTAATTAATTGGACTGGCCAATTAGATATGCCCGATGAGTTTTCAAAATAATTATTAATCGTCATTTTTGCTCGCCGATTACAGCCGATAATTGTTTTGGAGACCACTTCCTCTAGTGTTAGAATTCGATAGTAATTCACGTGGAAACTGCGTCCAGCCAGCCCATCTGTCATGAGTGACATTCCCCTTTCCCAAATATCAGCATCAAGTCTGGAGGAAATTGTGTTTCCAGAGAAGCTATGGTAAGTTTGTAGCTAGCATGAAAGGGGGTCAATTAAAATCACACGCATATAATCATTTGTAAGCTTCACATGGTTAATATTAGTCTAGAATACTGGATAGGGGTTCACTGCTTTCGTTCCAACAGAACTGTTCCTATTTTCTATTAACCAAAACTTTTATCCGTTCTGTTTTCCTTGAGGCTTTGAGGGAAAACGACCCTTTAAAAAAAAAAACTGCTGCACAAGCGTTAACTAGCTATATTGTGTCACATATGATGAAAAAGGAGGATTTATAATTAATCATCAGATCAGCCAGTAGATCAAAATCGGGTACTGGCACAAACGAGTGCTGGTTTAATTGATATGCACAGTCATTGCGCACATATAACTTATCAAAATACGATGCCTATTCAAAACGATACATAGAAGATAGTTTTTTACTTCCACATTTAATTAAAAGACATTAGCCGCTTTCCGACCAAGTAGTTACAGGAACGTAGTTATAGGAACAGTCCACTTCTAAACAGTTCTACTAACTACTCTCCCCCAAAACCGGTTTTGCTATTTGCATTCGCACTGGTCAAGTGGCCATAGGAACTGGTAGGAGGGATAAGGGAGTGACACAAGCAACGCAACAGGCTTTTATAGCGTCGTCACTAGACTTTAGTGTAGCGCTACATACAACATTTCACAGTTTAATGTTTGTAACACTGGGTGTATGATTGGAGATAAGTGTGTAAATCATCTTATGTATGCGGATGATCTGGTTGTTTTCAGCCCAAGTAGTGCTGGGTTTGTACCGCGGCTTGCTGTTCTTTCAGATTACGAGGCTGAAAAATACATCCAATACAATTTTATAAAAATAATGTTGCGTTGATAATGTCCTAATAACGGAGTTCGAACTGCGGCGTTTAAAAACTAGGCTGGAGTCATAGAAATTGAGTAGCTACTTAACACAGAAACACAAAAGACGAAGGCTCCAGCATAGTATTATACGCAACAGACAAACAAAGCGACCAGCGTAATTTATAAATTGGACCAATCAACGTAGACCTAGGAAAAGGGAGAATGGAAAGACCCTGCTCTGGAGTAGGAGCTAAAAAGGTTATAGGAACGGAGGTGCGAGGAACTAAATAATCCCGCAATTTCTTCTATCGGAACACAAGAAAAAAAGGGTTATAGGAACGTTATGTTCTAGGAACTGCAAGAATCCCTGCGGTCGGAAAGCGGCTATTCATGTTAGCATGGAATATACATCGCTAGGGTTCTCAAATGTGGTTTTCATAGTAGCCTATTTCTGATGTTGATTCAGACGGTGGCAAAAAGAGACAAGATTAAGCTAGTACGACTCCTCTCGCAAGAGAATAATTCCATAATTAAAGACAAAATCACATCTTTCTCAGTTACTGCTTTTGTTATATTTATATATTTATTGTCGTATTTGTGTATTGATTTTGAAACCAGATATAGGCATATTTATCAAGTGCATCTGGAAATTATGTCAGATATCTGTACTCCCATTGTGCAGCACCATATCCGATTGGTTAATAAAAGGACAACTATCAAAATGCACAGGCTAAATGTTTTTTGACAAAAAACCCAAGGGTTTGTTTTACAAAACAGATTTAATAGGCAAAGTTGTATCAAATACAAATCGTACTATGCCTACTATATGTTTTGCCATTTGTTTGGCATTTTGTTTGAAGAAATTTAAATAATTTTATATTATTATTTCAGATTAGAAACTATTTTGTGTATTATATTAAGAAGTTATATTAAAAGTTTATTGTTCTTTCAGAATTTTTGTAATGTAATTATTTCCCCCCCAAAAAACATAATAATCGGTCGATCAATCGGTATCGGCTTTTTTGGTCTTCCAATAATCGTTAATCGGTATCGGCCTTGAAAAATAATAAACGTTCGACCTCTATATGTTATAGCTCTGTCCACACAAACCTACTTCATAACTTTGTGAAATAACTATTATAAAATATAGAGAAATTTGTCATTGTTCCCCTTTATGACAATTTCTGAGGAAACTTTACTTTGTCTACTGGTTTAGTTTTTCTACTGGCTAGACTCTTCTGTTATGCCTCAAGCAAAGTCAGTGTCTTGCCTGTTAATTGTATTTTTATACAGAGTAATAACATGACAAATACCTATGCACATTGTGAAACAGCCTTTCGTCTACATGTCGGGAAATAATTACTTTGATCATTTGGAAAGAAAATGTAGCCTGTGGGGGAATACATGTGCAAACTATGTTACAGCAGTATTTTATTATATTTAGGTTTGGGTATGGGCTTCCCTATGCAACTTTGTCCAAATAGTTGTTCAGTTGCAGAAGCAGTTCCAAATGGGTGAAAAAAATAGTTGTGCAAACCAGTTCTGACAGGGTGGTGGTTCCCAATCATGGGTACTAGGGCCCCTGGGGGTAATATAACCTAAACAGTTTGGAAACCACTGGCCCAGGGTGTTTATATGGAGGTGTGAGATATAAAAGTGGAGTCACAAAAAAATTAATGGATTTCATAGGGCCCTACAGTTTGCGCTACCATGCCAACATCGTGTCCCTCATCATCATGCAAATAGTAAGTTTTCAGCAGTTGTCGAGTTGAGGCTGGTAGCCAGCTGACTGACCAGGTAGAGGTGGTCAAAGATGAGTGTTGCCTTGTCCATCTGACCCAGGATCAGTAGCATCTCATTGTCGATGAACTCCTTGTACTGCATGAGGGTGCAGCTCATGTGCTGCTCCAGCTCTGTGCGGATCTGAAACCACAACCAGAAGATGATCTACTGTCAGTCCTGGTAATGCTACAGCTTCATAGACACCGACAAACATCTACAGTAGTCAGAGCTGAATAAAAACTAGGGCTGTCCAGGACTAAGAATTTCTTTGGTTGACCAAAACTCGTCTGATATCTCTCACAATCGACTAGTCAACATTTTGAAACGTTTTGCTTTATCCATTAATGTCACACTCAATGTTTTTATTTAAACCAATTTGTTTGATGCTTTACAGCACTGTTGTAAGAAATATTCAGAAACAAATACACATGTAAAAAGGGGCGATTGACAAGACAAACAAGACAAGCGATCCAATGTACAGTACAGTAGCTGCTGGCCTTTACAGATTTAGCCGTTATAACATTATTCCTAATATTCAGTCTCATGTGTCACCTGTTGTTGCTAAATGCCAATATAAATTACAACTGCCTGGTTGTAACTTTGATAATAATAATAATAATAATAATAATATCTATGCACTACAAATTAAAAATGTTGTTTAACATGCAGAGCGAATTAATTCAATGACGCGTGCTGGAGCCTTTTTCAAAACCATAGACAATGACATACACTGCGGGAAAAATGCGGAGCACGCGCCTTTTTACGATACTTGGCAGACGAATGGAGAATTGTGTGTTACAGAGAAAGAATGATTGGCTTGTCCAGACAAGATAATGTCATTTGATGTGATACCTTAAATTTAACCTAGATTCATCCAATTGTAAACTTAAATGTAGGGAATAAACCTGCAATTTGGCATTGTCTCTGGTTATACACTCAAATATATACAGAACCTTTTAACTAGGAACAATAACGTTTTGTGATTACATCATTCAAACTTAGGACATCCAAAGCTGACATACAGTAGCCTAAACCTCTCATTTCGTGCAGATGTTAACAAGACAAGATGTTAACAAGTAACAGCAATACCTGTTAGCATGCAACTACGTAGGCGAAACGTACTGTTTTCAAGTGATAAGCTACATCATACATTGAACTATGGTATGAAAACTGTTGTTAGCAGAGTTTGCTTTCAAGATGTTTTGCATCACCCGTTACTTTGATGAAATGCCATACTATGGACTTATTAGGCTTTTTATTCAAGTTCTAATAACCAACAATAGATGTAGGAGCCAAAGTTAACTAAAGGTCACTTTGAGTTTTTTGTATTAGCTAATGTTTTAAGTTTGTACATTTTATAGTTATTTGATTTTGAGGACATTGTATTCAATTACGAGCAATGTTGCATATCTAATTTAGTCTATTTCTAGGTTGAGCTATTGCGCAGTTGTTTTTTTTATTTTGGCAAAAAAAGGGTTGTTTTGGGTCAGCAGTAGCTTCGGAGCAAAATTGTTTTTTGACCGTAAAATTAATGTGAAAGTTTTACCAATAACTAAATATCATTCAGTTGGAACAGCAAGTTGGATGTTTTCAATGTTGATTTCTGTTTGAGAGAAGCTCAGCAAAATGTTTTGGATGAAAATGAAAAACTTCAGCTGTACAAGAAAGTTTGCTAATAAATTCACAAATTGCTACGCAGTCATGTCTATCCTGTGAGTAATTAGCTACGAACTTAAAGAATTCGAAGTAAAGAATGAGTCAAAACTAATTGTGCCTACTGCTGACAGAAGTGGATTTAATACAAGATTAGAGTTTGCCACTACAATAGATTTAAAGTTCAGGACAGGTTATAGTGAATCTAACAACTGCTACAATTGTGCTTGCATGTGCAGTACTGGTGTAGTTAAGTGACACAGGAGGGAATAAGATCTCACACAGCCATATGGCTGATTGGCTAAAATAACCTTAGCCGACCAAGAGCATATCAACCAAATAATAGACTAGTCAAATGAATGGGGACAGGCCTAATAAAAACTACACAAGTAATTCATGAACACTTTATTTCCAATACTGCATCATAAATGGTAGCTCAGAATATAATGCACTACCACAATCTGGCCATTTAGGCCCTGGGTTAAAGAAGTGCACTAGAACTACAAGGCACCAAAGCAAATGTTCCTCATGTCCTCTGCTCACCTGTTTAGAGGTGACGTTCTCCAGGTCCTGGAACATCATGATGCTTCGTAGTTTGGCTTTGATAAGGCACTCTGTCCGCTCTCTCTCTGTGGGCCTGCATCAACATAGAGAGACAACGTTGTTCAAAACGCCAATCTCAGTCAACGGATTAATGTACAGGTGTTCAACCCTCCGTCTGGGGACCCCCACACATTTCACAAGTGTGTTCTACCCCTGAACAGGCACACCTGATTAGATCAACTAGTCATCAAAACCTTTCATTAATTAAGTTAAGTTATTGTTTATTTATTTACTTGGGACAGTGCACATTAATCAACAGTCTTACACTTCTGTACAGACTGTAAATGAGCCAGATTATAGCATAGATGATAATTTCCATCTGTAGTCCCAAACCTAACCTGCATGTTTTTAATGGTGGGAGAAACCAGAGCACCTGGAGGAAACCCATGCAGACACGGGGAGAACATGCAAACGCCACACAGAAAGGCCTGGGATAACCGGGGTTCGAACCCAGAACCTTCTAGCTGTGAGGCCACAGTGCTAACTACTAGGCCAACATGCCAATGAATCAGCTGTTCAGAGCTACAACAAAACAAACTGTGCAATGTTTATGGGTCCCCAGAATCGGTTTGAAGACCAATGGCTTTCTCAGATTGATGGCTTTACATTGACACTGGTGCTATCAGGGTTAACTGTCATGCCTAAGGGTATTTCATCAGGTTTGGCCCTATTTTCTACTTACTAATATTATTATTATTATTATTTTATTAGACATGTGTACAGACTGACTTGTCCACAAACATGGTGGGGGAGTCGGGCCGCAGAGTCTCCAGGTCTCTCATGGCGTTCCACTCGTTGATGCAGCTCTGATCCGAGGCAATGCAGCTCTCGTAGTAGCCCATCCAGGTGAGGGCCATGCCCCCGGGAAAGTAGTTGTACCTGCGGGACACCTCACATGCCTTGTGGAGTATCTGCAGAGCTGACCTAGGACAGGTGGAAAGAGACCATGGTTAGAGTATATTATCTTGATCATGTTGTGAAATAAAAGCATGTCATACCTAAACACTATGAATGTGTGTTGAGATGATTAACATTACATAGTGCTGTAAGATCAAATATGAAAACTTCATTGTCCATTAGATGTAAAGTGCATCTGGAAAGTATTCACAGCGATTCACTTTTTCCACATTTTGTTATGATACACACTTATTCTGAAATGGATTAAATTAATTATTTCCCTCAAAATTCTAAAAACAATACCCCATAATGACAACGTGAAAGAAGTGTGTTTAAAATCTTAGCAAATTTATCAAAAATAAAAACGAAAAAAGCAGTTCGAAATTATTCCCAGAGTGTTTTCTACTCACCACATGGCCTGTACAGACACGGGTTTGAAGACGTGATTGCGGCTCACCGTGTTCACACTAAAACCCCTGAGGGAGAGAGACAGCAATGACCCTCTCTGATGACACACAGTACCCAATACAGCACACCTGGCTCTGTCAGAAACCACCTGAATGGCACGCAGATTGGCAGTAGTGGCATTCCTTCTATCAGCTCAAGTGATGCAACATATCTGGTTTACAGAAATAGTTTGAAGCATCACATGATAATGAAACACCAGGGATCTATAGTGTAAGAAATCTTAGGTCGTTTTAACTGCAGCCTGTCCTTTCCCTTGTTTTCCAAATTTATTTTCCTTTAAACATACTAGAATAAGGGGGGTCTGCGTGGGGTAGTGGGCTAAGTCGCTGCCTTGCAGGACAAATTATGATATGATCGTGAGTGGTTTGAGCCTGACTATGGCTTCTCCGAATTTAAGCCGGGCCTCCAGCACAAGGCAGCACATACTGGCATAGCACTGTCCTGTATTTGGGATAGATAAGTCAGATTATCTACCTTGCCACGTCGCTCTCCAGCGACTCCTTGTTTGCAGATCGGGCGCCTGTAAATTCAATTGTGGATGTATAGTTTTTGAGCGTAATCACCCCGTACATGAACTGACTAAAGGCTTCCTGGTTGGATGAGCAGTGGGAAAAATTATTGTCCGGCTCAGCAACATGTGTTTGGATGAACCATGTGAGCAGCCTTCATCATCACGCATCTGTTCAGGGGTTGCAGAACTGTCGATGTAGCAGGGTTAGTGGGGAAGATATTGGACAAGAACAATTGGGAGCGGAGAAAAATTGGGAAAATATATATATAAAAAAATAGATACTGGATTAAATCCATCTGAAAATGTAGTTTAGTTTAAAAAACAACTAACTGTAATAACAAAATTCTTTCTTCACATGATTGACGGAGATACAGTGGGTGCTGAGTGGTTCCCTCCAGTGTCCAACAGTAAGTACCTGGTGTCCAACAGTAAGTACCTGGTGTCCAACAGTAAGTACCTGGTGTCCAACAGTAAGTACCTGGTGTCCAACAGTAAGTACCTGGTGTCCAACAGTAAGTACCTGGTGTCCAACAGTAAGTACCTGGTGTCCAACAGTAAGTACCTGGTGTGAAATGGAAAATCTCACTCACCCGTCTCCATCCAAATGGATCTTTGTGTCACTCCACAGGGGCAGAACCATGCCGATGGAGCAGCTTTTACTGGGAACAAAACACAAAAAGACGTTCCCAGCAGATTGACACAACACATGGTTGAAGTTCTAATGTAGATGCTGCTATAACAAGCCTAACATCTGGAATCATCTGTAAGAAACCCAGAGGAGCAGGCCCAGAAACCCAGGGGAGTAGGCCCAGATCAACACCCACCTGTCCTTGTTACTGAAGTCCATTCCCAGCAGGATGTTCTCCTCGGTGTCCTGTCGTCCGCTCGTGTACACCACCACCATATAGCGCACTCGATCTGACCAGGCACTCTCCAGACGCACCGCCTGTACCCAGGGACACAGCAGCTTCATCAACTCCTTCATAGACAAGTAGGCTACAGGCCCTAAGCCTACACAGACACACTTCTCCCAGCATGTGAATCTGACACCAGGGAATACAAAATGACTTGAACATGGATGGGAACTAAAGAGGCACATGAGCTTCAACACAACGTGGCATAGTACGAAGGCTGACACAGTCCTACATTAACACCTCAATGCTCTGGAACTAATTAGACACAGATGGTAAATGCATGGGAGGTATCATTCCAATGGAGTGGTAGGTAACATTAGCAAACTCTTTCACAAGACATGGAAACACTTAGTAATGATCTGCTGTGTGCAATGCAAACATGATCTCATGAGCTAATAATTACAGTGAGCAAAGCAGAGTCGTCTGTACACAATAAAAAGCATTCAGGCAGGTTGCCTATGTCATGGAGCCAGGCAGCCGTGTGTGTGCGTGTGCGTGCGTGTCATACCAGTTTGATTCGGTCCTCTGAGCGGAGAATATTGATCATCACCTGGAGATGCTGAGGCAAGTCTCCTGATGGAAAATAACATAAAAATACACATATACAGGTCCTTCTCAAGAAATTAGCATATTGTGATAAAGTTCATTATTTTCCATAATGTAATGATAAAAATTAAACTTTCATATATTTTAGATTCATTGCACACCAACTGAAATATTTCAGGTCATTTATTGTTTAAATACTGATGATTTTGGCATACAGCTCATCTCAAAGAATTAGCATATTTCATCTGACCAATAAAAGAAGTGTTTGTAATACAAAAAAAGTCAACCTTCAAATAATTATGTTCAGTTATGCACTCAATACTTGGTCGGGAATCCTTTTGCAGAAATGACTGCTTCAATGCGGCGTGGCATGGAGGCAATCAGCCTGTGGCACTGCTGAGGTGTGATGGAGGCCCAGG
>JACXGM010017106.1:9348-19666 GCA_016801145.1 Umbra pygmaea
CTCAAATGCTTCAACCAGTTCCAGGGGCACTGCCTCAAATGCTTCAACCAGTTCCAGGGGCACTGACTCCACCGAAGCCTGCAGCCATGGCTCCCACACCTGTTGATTTGCTCCCATTGCTGGTGCGGGTTGCATTGTTTCCACTGCCAGTGGGTCTCCTCCCACTCTGCCCTTGTTTGTGCAGGTTGGTGGAGCCAAGGGTGCCCTCTGGACTTTGGTTCTCTTGCGGCTGGAGTCACGCCTTGGGCGGGCAATGTCCCATCTCCTTGCCCTGGGTCTTGGCTGAGAAACTAGGAATCCATTTACAGGGACACTGACACCTCACAGTGACATTTCAGATATTCCTCCCATATTCTCTTACAGGACTCAATCAATCTTTATATCCACACACCTGTGCAATATTACATTGTTATTCCTGCTCACTGGTTCTGTGTTTACACATTACATTCCCTATATAATCTCTGCTTTATTCCAGGTGTGTGTGCATCCTTGTGAATATGCTGTCATGCTGTTATGCTGAGTTCTTGTACCAAGGATGGTACTAATTACTACGTTTCTTTGCTAGGTGTTCTTTTTTTTACTGTAACCCAGTCATATATGTGGATTTGCCATTACTGCCATTTAGCCAAGTATATTTACAAAGAAATATACACAGTAGGCCGTGCTAATCGCTATACCGACAAGTCGAGGGTCCGCTTTTCCCGAAGCCAATGCCTTTTGTTAACTAGCCATTTTACTGTATACTCTACTGATAATTTCACTGAATACATCTCACCAAGTTGATTGACAGCTAGATCACCTACCTAACTCCAAATCATACAGCCTCAGCAATATTAACCATTATATTAACCCCTTAACGTCGACTGTCGCTAATTTGCATCAAACCCCTTCCATTCCGACTGCAGGCGAGATAGCGTGTGTATTCCCCCAATGCCAGTTTGTTTACATTCGATACATACCTAAGAACCTTTTGCCTGAACTGGTTTCTCGTAGGACCGGTCGGAGTGTCGCTAATTTGCATCATACCTAAATTTATACCTGTTCCATATGATATAGACAAATTTAAAATCTCAACTTAATTTAACATCAGCTTAGAGCCAGAAACACACAGAAACACATAATTGTAAATAAATTCAGGTGTCAAGAGGTTAACTTTTACATCACATTTATCCAAGTTTATTTAGTAACACGTAGATGCTAAATGTGTGCTAATCTGTTACAATCAATGCTACACTGAGCCAAATGCCCACATTCCCCCTATGACAATGCCTGGTAACAGCTAGAGTAGCTTACAGTGATGTCCAATGTCTTGTTAGCTTCTTTACCATATCAGTATTGGTAAAATCAGTCAAAAAGTTAATTGAGGGTTATACTACCTACCTAGTTCTAAATGGTACAGATTGAGCAGTATTCTGTGAGCCATTATTCATCCAATTATACACAAACATATCCAAAGCAGATAGCTAAAAATAACCAGGGCCCGGTTCCCCAAAACGTTCTTATCGCTAAGTTGTTCTTAACCTATTCCTTAACCTATAGGTTAAGAACTACTTAGCGATAAGAACGTTTTGAGGAACGAGGCCCAGCTCCTTACCTGTGCTATCCTGGGCCTCTGTCTGGGCCTGGCTGTTTAGATCCAGTAGATCTTTGGGAGAATGAATAGAATGTTTCCAAAAAACATTGGTCTATGTAAACGTCGAAACTTGGATGATCTAATAAACATATGTAATCATCTTTTTGGCTGGAGATGGTTGAAAGCAAAAAATGTTGCCCTGTCCCCAGGGCCGGTTCTAGCTGGGGGCAAACACTATTCACCTGGCAACACTATATTATGCTGGCAACACAAACTCAGATTTTTCTTTTCAGAATAATAGCGCTTGTTTTCATTCATTGCAATAATCATTGTGAATTCATTACAAAGCTAGTGAATTGTAACCAAATGTAATTGTATTGCGTGTAAATAAACAATAATGTGATTGCAAAAAAAAAACAGCTTTTCATTAAAAACAGTAACAAATACATTGTACACAGAATTTGATTTAATATATTGTCAGTGTCTCATGTGAAAACATGATTACATTTGAAAAACACTGTTTTATCCAACAGTAGATTAGCAACACATGAACATGGGCCCACTACTTATATGCACAGTATAGTGCACAGTATAGTGTTGCCATGGTGTTTGCCCCCAGCTATAACCGGCCCTGCCTGTCTCACACTTTACCACAAATATTTTTTGTCTCTTGTGCCTTTGTGGGATATTTTTTCAAAACCACCACTAGTGCGAGTTCGTCCTAGTCTCAACAATAGCTTAACCAGTGGCCACTAACCATAGCAGCAGCTTGAGTCACCCGATAACATTCCTGCCTTTGCCGTATTTCTTCATCAGTTTATTCTGTGTCAAACATGTATGGTTGGATATTAGCATTCAAAAACAATTGATCAACGTTGAAATCATCCAGCTCTTCAGATATTTTGTCAATTGCCATAGCTATTGCAGAAAACAAAATCCCTCTCGAACTCTTGTTATTCAGCTGCGTATTTAACGGAAGAATGCAATATGCAATATTTTCAACCTCGCTACCAGACGTTTTATTTTCCAATCAGCACAATTCAGGGGCGGTCAACCGAAGACCTCCCCTGAATCTAGCTGTAGTTTTCAAAAAGTCTGCCAGCGACGTCACTGGTGGAGAATTAGGAAACTTACGGTGGCCAATTTGAGAACTTCAGAACGCATCGAGAAGCCGTTTTTAGTGACTGTCATGTTGCAAACATGACCTGCACAATGAATTTGAGGTGTTTAGGAGACTGGAGTGTCCCTTTAATCTTGAAAAATACCTTGTAGGGGAGTTGAACCTGCTGTTCTTTCCAGTCACAGTAGTTGTGCTTTCAAACATCTAATCTTTTCTGATGGCAGAATAAGGGGTGATTACCAGAACAAAGGTAGCTATTGCTGTTGTAATGAGCATTTGCACCTTCTTCAAAGACAAAACGGAGCGTGGCGTTTTGACCAATCACAACACACTCTCTTGCACTTGACACCAAAGGCACCTAGGAAAAAAAGGTGTGAAATTGCGAAAAAACCCTGTTTGACAAACAACCCCCCCCAAAATACAAAAAAGCAATGTTGCCTAGTGACGACAGCGTCGACTAGTCACACTTTCGCCTGGACGTCTGAAACACATATTAGATTCTGTTATGGTAGTGCTGAGGCAGACAATACCTCTCTACCCCCTAAGTACTCAATCCGCACCCCAGCCAGCCATATCTCTCATTCATTTTTAATGGAGCTTGACAAGTAATTGCTTCATCTGTTGCAGTAAATGCTGCCTCTTCCACCGGCGATAAAAGTAATGATAATGCTGTAGTCAGCAGCCCATAACAGCTATGTTGATGATAGAGTAGACCTGGCTTGGCATTGATTGCTGTTGCTGACTGGAGAGGGAGGCTAGAAAGATATAGGCACATGTGAAACAAAACTTTTGATTTCCATTAATTTTGATATTTTTGACATTTCTGGAGTTTATGGACAAGGATTTTGTTAAGGCCCAGGGAGCACATGGTGAGTGGGAAAAGAGAAGCATTTTATTAGGTCTACATATTTTTTGAAGAAACCGGTCGACTACAATCAAGAAGTGGCAGAGGAATTAGAAGAGATAAAAATATTCCTATATTTTTGGTCGGAGGAGATTAGTAAAGTGGTCAAACAGCAAGTTAACCTCATGGGCCTTACGGAGGAGGTCTGGGAATTGAGGGATACAATCAATCAGAAGACACCAGAGAATTGAATGTCTGGAACAAAGGCTTGATGACTTGGAGCAATTCTCCCAGGCAGATGACCTTATCATCACTGGGCTGGATACTAAACATCGTAGCTATGCTAGAGCAACAGCCGGTGACCATCGAGGTGAGGATACAGCACCTGAAGGGATGCACACTTTAGAACAAGAAGTTGTTAAATTCCTGACCAGTAAGAACATTTATCTCGAGAGTCAGCAAATATCAGCCTGTTACACTTTCCCACGCAAGGATAACAAAACAAAGCCTACGATTGTTGTCTGATTTGTAAATCGGAGGGATAAGATTGAAGTACTGAGCCAATCCAAAAAACTTGATGAACCGCATGGTGAAAAATATGCATTCATATGGAGAAACAGAAAGACTATTAGCTTTATTGTACTTTTAGTTATGTCATGGTGGGGAAGAATGCTTGAATACAGAGCTAGATGCAGTTTGCTTTTTCAATTGTCCATTTTTCTTCTTCATAATATCAAACAAAACCCTCCTTTTAGAATAACAGCTTCCAGTCTGTTATTCTAACTCAATCAGCAAGATCTCCAGCCTTGTACTCGTCAACACTCTCACCTTTGTTAACGAGACAATCACTGACAGGCAGCTGGTCCTTTTTTGGCAGGGCTGAAATGCAGTGGAAATATTTCTTCGGGGATTAAGTTTGCAATTTCTTAGCAATACATCTGATCACTCTTCATGACATTCTGGAATATATTTAAATTGTCATCATCAACACTGAGGCAGCAGACTCTTGTGAAAATTAGCATTTGTTGCATTCTCAAAACGTTTGGCCACGACACTATTATGCTAGTTTTTGTCAACGTTTGTCAAGTCAAAGTATACAGTGGTTCGGGACATAGAAAACATAATCTAATATGCATTGAGAAGCAGCACAGGTCAACTGAAGCCATAACATTTCAATGTTGTGGGATGAACTCAGTATGGAAAGAAGTTGTGAAAATTATAAACTGAGATGCCTGAGATTTTGCCTGCATAACTCACATGAAAGAAACTTTAATGTTGCTTTATTACAATTTCTTGATCTGACCTAATTACATCTGCCTAGTCACATTTGGGAGATGGAATCCACCTAATGAAGAATCTCCTATATTGGTTTCCTTTTTTCTTCTTAATATAAAGTTGATGAAAGAAAGAGGATAATGCATTTAGAGATCTCATTACTTTTATAGTGAGCACTTTCGCTGCGGTTATTTTTTTAGGTTATGAATTAGATATGGAGCCTTTTTAGTGGAATCAGTCAGAAAAAGGAGAAATGAACCTTCAGAAACAGAAGTAACGAATAAAAACGACGCTTTCTAATAGAAAACTTGTACTTTAGGATCAGTACTTACACTAGCAGCCATATCGTCACATTTCTATAGGTTAGTACGGACACAACGGGCTTGAGGATACATGCATGTTGTAATCCTATTGGTGTATATTAATACTAGTTCCTTTGTACTATTGTGTCATTCTAATGATCTTGAATCATATGTATTGTACAATTCCTCCATTTATGCTGGCATTGTCTGCTGTAGCTATTTCTTCAAAGCATTTCTTGTGAAGTTCGAAGTTATTGTTACAATACACTATCCGATTCCAACCGTTTTTGTAAAACAAACTTTATGCTGCACTGAAAACAGCTAAAGGGCAATCACACCTCTGGCAGTGTATCGATCCGTGTCTGTCTTTTCGCTCCATCTGTGGTTTTTGGCAGTTGGAAGAAAAAAGGAGAGCTTTATCTTAAGTTAACGAAAAGAAAAGTACTTTTTTAAGCAGCATGACTTTAATAATTTAAGTGAAGATTCCCTTGATGACAGAGGTCATTTGTAGTGTGTGCCTCTGACGGGTGTGTTGTGGGGGGGGGGGTGCAAGGTCTTCAGGGAGGTAGAATTAATGTGCTCGTGTGTGAGACAGTTTACCCCCCACACTAGTCCACCCCCCCATCTCTCTCCGCATTGCAGCAAACTATGCCAGCTGACGACAGGACTCCAGGTCCTCCGGCTCTGGCACACTACTGCTCACATCTTGATGGAACCTGTGTGTGTGTTTGTGTGAGGGTGTGTATGTGTGAGTGTGTGTGTGCAATTTGTGTGTTTGGTGCATATTTCCGTGAGTGTGACGGGTGCCTTTGTGTGCCACTGTGAAGGTACGTGCCTCAGTGTAGGTATGCGCGTGTGTTTGCGTGTGTGGACGCGTGTGTGTGTGGTGCCTGTTTGCATTCGGCTCCACTCACAGAAGTTGCTCTCCTGTCATTGGGGCCGCAGATCACAGCGGCCAAGCACACCGTCTGTCCAGGGGTCAGAGCAGCGGACAGCTCTGCGGACTTCCTGTTGTGTTCTCTGCGTGCTTCCTCCCTACGCTCGTCTTGTCCTTGGTCTGCTGGTGCTCCGTGGGCAGGATGCAGCAGACACCCGTCCTGACCTACATACTGGAGCAGTTCTGCAGATGGCAGGCAGTGAGAGCGTTGTCCTCCACACCACCGGGAATTTAAAAAAGGACTTATCTTGCAGGAACTTACACACTGCTTTGGTTGCCAAGGTCGATACGGCACGCTCACACACACACACACACACACACATCTCCCAACCTGCTCATAACATAAACAGACATACACACACCACACACATGCAAAGTCGGTGTAATATGAAGTTTAATCGAAGTGCCAATGATGTCACTGAGCAGCTAACTGAGCGTTTAAATCGTATTAAACACAGTCATTCAGTAATAGGTTCAACAGTTATTCATAGTTCACTATTGCACTATTTTCATTACGTTATTATGGTGCACTATAAAATAACTACAGTACAACTGATCATTTTGTAATACAAAACAAAGTCACTGTACTATATGTTTGGACTTGATTTGGTATAATATTACAGTATATGACATACAGTACAATGTAGCCTTGTCTCAACAGGAGGGATTACATCTCTGACAAGGTAATGTTGTAGATAATGTCGAAGGACAGACCTGGGTGTGACAAGCTTCATTTAATCAGAATCTTTATTGTCTTGTTTGTGTCACATACTGTTAGGGAATAATTAAGAAATAAGGCATAAGGGGATGTACAGACGTCTGTGGCCAATCTAATGGGGCTAAGAGCTGTTCTTAGGCATGGAGAATTGTACAGTGCCAAACAGCACTTGCTGTGGTATATTGGCAATATACTACATACCCAACTTATGCCTTTTGGTTATTACGAATTGGTTACACCAACAATTACAGCAGTAGAAAGTGAGGTGACATCCTACCTGTCATATATGTTCTCTTGAACCCTACATCCTGATTTACATATAGCTGTGGTACGTAAGGAATAAGGCCTGAGGGGGTGTGGTATATGGCCAATATACCATGGCTAAGAGCTGTTCTTAGGCACAAAGCATTAGAGTGCCTTGACTTAGCCATGATAAATTGGCAATATATCACTAACCCCCGAGATGCCTTATTGCTCTATAAACCATTTACCAACAGAAATAGAGCATGAAAAGTGATATCATATCATACCCGTGGTATACAGTCTCATATACCATGGCTATCAGCCAATAAGCATATAGGATTTAAATCAGACCACCTTGATTATAAGAGAACATACAGTACATTGAGTATGACATCACATCACTTTCTCTTGTTCTAATTGTGTTGGTAACCAGTTTATTAGAGCAATAAGGCATCTTGGGGGTTTGTGATACAGTATGTTGTCAATATACCATGGCTAAGCACTTTGTCTATGCACTCAGCGATGTGCCAAAGCACCCCAATTAAAATGAGTTGTGGATTGCCAGAAAAAATAGGGTTTTCCACATCGCCATGATGACCAACTGGTCTCATTCTAGTTGTGGCTTGTTTGTTTAAGATGCGGGCAGCAATATCTGGCCCATCCCTTGACAGTGATTCACTACAGCAAATTAATCACCAATTAGATTGGTATTTTTTGCAATCGAGATTAGTTCTTCAGGAGGGGGTCATGTCCAGACTCATAGCGGTAAAATGAAACGTTTGTTGGCATGGCAGTCTAACTACCATATGTGTTTAAACAAATTGTGTAGGAAATATCTCTCATACTTCAGGAATTTTATGGTTTTGATTGCAATATTATTAATTAAAATACGATTGTTGAGGAAACATATTGCAAAACATAAAATTTGGTTTAGATTGATAATAGGAAAATTAGTATCCACGAAGATATAACCTTCTGTGTGTGATGTATTCATGTATATGAATTGGAATAAGATTTCATGAACTATGGGTGTCTGCTGGTCTTAGCCTGCTGCTACATTTTCTTTCTCAGCTCTGGGTGATGAAGCACGGCTCCAAGAAGCTCGTGGAGATCTGATATGCCGTTTGACTGACGGCAATCTGCAGTAGGCAGCACAGGGAGAAAACCATGTATGAGTCAGCTGAAATCTTTGGTTCCATTACTATCATTCAGGAGATTTCTTGCATGGGCGACATGCCCATTACATGATCAGGCACCTAAAGGATGCCTGATCATAATTTGACACTGATAGGTATCTTTGGCATGTTGTTCCTTCTTGAATGGATGAGCGATAGAGAGATGAGAGTTTTGAATGGATGCGTGATAGAGAGATGAGCGTTTTGAATGGATGAGTGATAGAGAGATGAGAGTTTGCTTAAGGAGCTTTGGACCTGGGCCAAAAACTTGGCTTAGACCACTAGAGCCTCCATAATAAACAGCAAAATATAACAGCAATGCTCCCAAATATTGATTGGAATAGTCGTAAAAAAGCCTACCAGAACACTTCTCCTAGTACAACTGTGTCTGACAATAGTCATAAATAGCCTACCTGAGCACTTCTCCTAGTACAGCTGTGTCTGACAATAGTCGTAAAAAAGTCTACCAGAACACTTCTCCTAGGTCAACTGTGTCTGACAATAGTCAGAAATAGCCTACCTGAGCACTTCTCCTAGTACAGCTGTTTCTGACAATAGTCATAATTAGGCTACCTGAGCACTTCTCCTAGTACAGCTGTGTCTGACAATAGTAATACAATAGCCGACTTGAGCACTTCTTCTAGTACAGTGTCTGACAATAGTCGTAAATAGGCTACCTGAGCACTTTTCCCAGTACAGCTGTGTCTGACAATAGTCATAAATAGCCTACCTGATCACTTCTCCTAGTACAGCTGTGTCTGACAATAGTCAGAAATAGGCTACCTGAGCACTTCTCCTAGTACAGCTGTGTCTGACAATAGTAATACAATAGCCTACTTGAGCACTTCTTCTAGTACAGCTGTATCTGACAATAATAATACAATAGCCTACTTGAGCACTTCTTCTAGTACAGCTGTGTCTCCTAGTAAATCTTGTGTCAACAATACAGAGTATATTTGTTCTCTTTTGTGTGTGGGGAGTGTTACTACAAAACAGACTGTAGTTGTTCTCTGTTGTGTGTGGGGAGTGTTACTACAATACAGACTATAGTTGTTCTCTGTTCCGTGGGGAGTGTTACTACAAAACAGACTATAGTTGTTCTCTGTTGTGTGTGGGGAGTGTTACTACAATACAGACTATAGTTGTTCTCTGTTCCGTGGGGAGTGTTACTACAATACAGACTATAGTTGTTCTCTGTTCCGTGGGGAGTGTTACTACAATACAGACTATAGTTGTACTCTGTTCCGTGGGGAGTGTTACTACAATACAGACTATAGTTGTTCTCTGTTGCATGTGGAGTGTTACTACAATACAGACTATAGTTGTTCTCTGTTGCGTGTGGAGTGTTACTAAAATAAAGACTATAGTTGTTCTCTGTTCTATGGGGAGTGTTACTACAATACAGACTATAGTTGCTCTCTGTTCCGTGGGGAGTGTTACTATAGCATACTACAGCATGTGGGGTGGATCCCATTCAGATTAATCATTTGTTAACAACTTTTGTTAAAAACCACAAGGTTTTTATCTGTGTGTGTTTGGGCTAATCCTCTAAATGCAAAATATATAATCTTCTGAACAAACGTTTTTCAGGTATGATGATGCTAGAATGCATAGTGGATTGCTTGTGGGTTTCTGATCGATTTGGCCATTGAAATTTTTTGTCTTCATCATAATTTCCTATGCCCACATCCAGTGGTGTAAAGTAACTAAGTATTAATACTTCGTTACTGTACTTAAGTATTTTTTTAGTGTATCTGTACTTTACTTGAGTATGTATCTGTCTGCCAACTTTGTACTTTACTTCACTACATTTTATTACAAAAATTGATACTTTTACTTCTTTACATTTTCCAAAACAAAGTCGTTACTCGCTACAAAATTAAAATTAGTCATATAGGAGGAGGCCCAAACAAATGATTTACTAATATCTCAGTTAAGTTGTTATCCAATCGCTTTAGCCATGCATTTAATATTGAGCAAATCAATGTGAAACCCCACCCACCAACAGCTGTAGTGTCGTCCCAAGTATACGGATGTATAAGCTTTGTTATAAACTCGTTTTCTTTCAGTGGTCACGATTGGTTACAGCTTTTCCCCTCATTTAAGTATAAGTGATATGTTTTCCCTAAAG
>JACXGM010017107.1:0-20025 GCA_016801145.1 Umbra pygmaea
TTAGTGTAGATAATGTGTAGTTAAACACATAAGAGGGGCCACAATGTTAGTGTAGATAATGTGTAGTTAAACACATAAGAGGGGCCACAATGTTAGTGTAGATAATGTGTAGTTAAACACATAAGAGGGGCCACAATGTTAGTGTAGATAATGTGTAGTTAAACACATAAGAGGGGCCCTAATGTTAGTGTAGATAATGTGCAGTTAAACACAGGGGCCACAATGTTAGTGTAGATAATGTGCAGTAATGTGATGTTAATGACAGTGGCAGCGTGGGTTCCATCCCCTGCCTACCTGGAAGAGTCCGAGCACCATGTCACAGGCACAGAACAGCAGGATTCCCAGAATGTTGTCAGGAAACGTTGCCATGAGGGAAAACTGGGGAGAAATACAGACGATGAGTCAGGGACCGTTATGATTGGTCTGATGAGTCAAATTCAAGCTCCTCTCTGTACAAAACATTAGATCATTGTCTCATCGTGTGTTTTGTGGTCAAGTCATTATTCCAAACATAATGTTCTTACAAACTAGTCTCTTTAGACAACTTTACAAAACAATGCATCTCTGAAAACACATTTGCTGCCTGTTAGTCATTGGTTCGGTGAGCCAGTCACAGACCCATCTCCAGGATAAAAGCAATATGGGGCCTTAAGAAATCTTTGACGGTACACCATGTTTTTACTAGGTAAATAATTAAAAACATAGTTTTATGCAGTTGTGCACACTGCACTCTTGCCAAATACAATGCAAGCTAAATGTAAAAAGAAAAGCTATTCATGCAAACATTTGTTGAGTAAAAGTTTGGATCAATGAACTACACAGAATGAATTAGAAAAGGGCTGAAGACATTTTCCAGGTCTGGTAAATATTAGGTGGATAAAGGGAGACAACGTGTGTGTTAGGTAAGTAATAGGACACTGGGGGGGGTATGGCCAATATACCATTGCTGAGAGACCTGTTCTGAGACAATGCATCGCGGAATGCCTTGACAACAAATATCAATGGTTTATTTGCAATATATTACAAACCACTGAGATGGCTTTTTACGATTGCAAGCTGGTTTCTAACACAGTTAGATCAGTAAAAGGTGATGTCATGTCATACCTGTGGTATATTCTTACTGTGTAATAGGAGTCATACTCACCGTGTACGGAAGAAACGTGATCAACATCATACAAGCCTGCAATAGAAGGGAAAGTTTAATCTGCTGACAGCAAATGCAAGCGTTTCCCTACAGGAAGGAGCTGATGTAGTTTATACGCTAGCCAGCACTGCTGGAAAACCATGTAACTATGTAAACTTTATGTGTAATTTGTTTTGATAAGAAAGTCTGCTAGATGACTAAAACTTGAAAAGTTAAATCAATGCCTTCAACTTCTAAATGGAACCAATCCCATATGTGTGTTTTAAATGGAACCAATCCCATATTTGTATATTTCCTGTGAATGATGCAGACCAGTAGGGGTGACTCACTAGGTTGAGGAGAGCGAGGCAGTCGTCAATACGTTCAATGACCTGAAATAACCTGTAACACGACACAGGAGATATGGGAACATCAGTCCAGAAAACATCTCTCTACTTCCTGCTTAAAGTAGTGACAGATCTGACCTGCAAGTTGGATGATAATAACAAGTAACATGTGCTTACTGTACCTTTATCCAGTCAGTAATATGTGATTACTGTATGCAGTCAGTAACATGGGATTACTGTACCTCTATCCAGTCAATAACATGCGCTTACTGTACCTCTATGCAGTCGTTAACATGTGATTACTGTACCTCTATCCAGTCAGTAACATGTGATTACTGTACCTCTATCCAGTCAATAACATGCGCTTACTGTACCTCTATGCAGTCGTTAACATGTGATTACTGTACCTCTATCCAGTCAGTAACATGTGATTACTGTACCTCTATCCAGTCAATAACATGCGCTTACTGTACCTCTATGCAGTCGTTAACATGTGATTCTGTACCTCTATCCAGTCAGTAACATGCGATTACTGTACCTCTATCCAGTCAGTAACATGTGATTACTGTACCTCTATCCAGTCGGTAACATGTGATTACTGTACCTCTATCCAGTCGGTAACATGCGATTACTGTACCTTTATCCAGTCGGTAACATGCGATAACTGTACCTCTATCCAGTCGGTAACATGCGATTACTGTACCTCTATCCAGTCGGTAACATGCGATTACTGTACCTCTATCCAGTCGGTAACATGTGATTACTCTACCTCTATCCAGTCGGTAACATGTGATTACTGTACCTCTATCCAGTCGGTAACATGTGATTACTGTACCTCTATCCAGTCGGTAACATGTGATTACTGTACCTCTATCCAGTCGGTAACATGTGATTACTGTACCTCTATCCAGTCGGTAACATGTGATTACTGTACCTCTATCCAGTTACCTCTAGCAAACATAGAAGGACTGTGACATTTCTGGAGTATTCACTCAGGTCATGACCTCTGACCTCACCTGACATGAGCTGCCCAGGCCACGGTCACAATGATGAAAGTCATGAGATAAACGGCGATCTTGGTGCTGAGCAAAACCTGCAGACTCTCCTTCAACTCCTTAAATACAGACAGAGACTTTCAAAATAAGAGCATTTCACCAGCGCTTTCTGGATCAACATTCAACGTATACTATTGCTGTGTTTGTCACACAAAACCTAGTTTAGTTTGAAAGTATTAATTTTTTTCTGGTGCTTAGGTGGACCTTCAGACTGAATCACACCTACCTCGTTATCTTGGACCTTGGTATGTGCAACTGGTAATATCTGTAAATGCATGAACAGAGTACATAATGTGATTAATGTCTTCACCACAGCAAAGAAAGCCCTTCTAGACTTTCTAAGGCCCTGGAAAAAATTAAGAGACTTCTGTAAAGTCATCAGTGTCTCTCGTTTTACTATTGATATGTTTCATTCCTTATACTACTGAAAACATTTCTCCAAAATTTCAAATAAATATATTGATATTCAGAGTGTTATTTGCAGAAAACAACAACTGGTCAACAACAGAAGATGCAGTTTTGTCAGACCTTGAATAATGCAAAGAAAATAAGTTAATATTCATTTATAAGCAACTCAATACTAATGTGTTAACTTAGGAAGAGTTCAGATATCAATATTTGGTCTTTGGTGGATAATAATAATAATAATGATAAACTTTGGTTGTTGGAATGCTGTCCACCAGTCTTTCACAGTGATGTTGTGTGACTTTACGCCACTCCTTGTGCAGCTTGAATTTGTTTGATGGCTTGTGACCATCCATCTTCCTCTTGATCACATTCCAGAGGTTTTCATTGGGGTTGATTTTACAAACAATTGCATTGGTCTCTTAATTTCTTCCAGAGATGTATTCAAGCCAATTGTAAACACACTAAATGCAGTGTCATTATCTTTTATAAATTTAATTCAGTGAAAAATGACATTCTCCTCTTTCTCAAAGATAACATCTATCTTCGTTAGGAAATATTGACATGGAAACAAATATGGCAATATAAAAACTGCAGTAATATAGTAAAGTGTTTCTGATTACTATTTCTTATACATTTATACTACAGTTAGGCTACATGGGAACCGACAGCTACAAATATATGCCTATCTGGTATTTATTGTTGTGTTTTGCTACAGTGGAATTTAAGATTGTATTTCATACAGGTTGCTGGATGCAGCGTCTACCACAACTCAGAAATGTTTTTTGTTCAACTACTAAATATCATACTACTGGTATCGTCGCACTATTATTAGGCCTGACCCGCGTAGGCCTATGTGTCACTTTGGCATGCATTTTTCAGTGTGATGTTGGCACAACAAACTGCAGCCATGTTAACAGTATGACAGTACCCTACCATAACGGTGGCAATGATTGAGATGAGTGCATCACTGTACGCCAGGAGTCTATGGGAAGACTGAGTGCCATGTCCCTCCTCAGACTCTGTAACGCTCTCCATGAACGAGCCATGGCTTCTTATCCGCTTTTTCTCCATTTCCTCGTCCACATGGTGCTCTATAATGTCGGTGTCGGCGGTTTCACCCATCATAAAGGTATGGGTTAGCGGAGGGTGGCTGTGCAAACAACCGAGCACGCGATATTGTTAGTAAACAATAATGAATGACAGCTGGAGTGCAGGAGTGGAGTGAACAGACCGGAAATACAAAAGTGAAAACATTTCGGTCACGTGATTGCGCGATTTATTTCCATAATAAAAGCTCAATTTAGAACTAGAGCATTGTTTTTTCTGAACATATAAACATAGCAGCCACACTTTTTTAGTAGGGTGTCTGGTTAAAAAAGGTGGGACAGTGTTGGAACCTTTTTGCTCTGGGGAGGGTTGTTAGCCTGACAAACTAGTGTTCTTTCAGCGACACTATATTATGCTGGCGACACTTCAGATTACGTCATATAGGTCGGTATAATGAGAAAACCTTCAAAATAAAAGCCCAAAGGTCAATGCATTTCAAAGTGCATAACACTTTAATTAGTTAGTGAACTCTTTACAAAGGCCAGTTTTACGATGTTTTAAGCATGTAGAAAGTTTTATTTATGAGAAAAAATAAAAATATAAAAAAAGGTTACAACAACAATGGTTGTACCTACATTATACATACTGAAATATCTTAAGAGTTATTAACCAACCTGTATAACTATGTTCTAAAATAACGAGTCTGACGGCAGGACTTCATTTAACGGTTTATCCGGCACGAGAGCCCCAAACCCACATTACCCAACATGCTCTATGCCTACAACATGGCAGGTCTCTACATTTTAAAGTATATCCTAATATATAACACATACAATGCTTGCATATGCAGATTTTGCTCTGTAAAAACTAAACTATAGCTTGGGCCAAAACATGGACTATGGATAACTGTTCAGTAGGATGTATTCTAAATATAGTCTCAAATCCCAGGGCACTAGATGCTGTATGGCCAAGAAACACTAAATCATGGACCCTCGTCACTCTCCCATTCATTTCACTGTAAGACATAATATAACATGCAGATTCTGCTTTATAAAAACTAAACTATCGCCCACCCCCGCCGGCTGCTCCATCCAAAGTACCGGGCCGAATTTTTGTCCCAGTGCATCCCTGCCTGAACGTATTAAAACAACTGACAGTACACTAAAAAAAAGTAAAGTTAAAAAAAAAGTAAAGTTTACTCGAAATACAGAATATGTACACAGTCTTGTACCTTAACCTTTTTTGGGATTTGCGGATTCATTTTTTATTCACTCGAAATTATATTTTGTATGCTTATGAGTCACGTCGTAGCTGGTTAGCCTAAGGCATGGTCTAAAACTATTTATATACAGATTTTTCCAGAAGTCAATGGGAGAAATGAATGGGAAATTTACTTCTGGAACCCAAGCTCTTTCGGACGAGGGGCGGGACTGTTGAGCTCTATATGTTTTCTCAGAAATTTTTTAACGGTCCAATCAGCGAACAGAGGGAGTGGCTGAGAACGATGAGGTCGATGTCCTGCGCTAGTTTGAGTGTAGTACGTCACGACCAAACTTTAGCGATTGGTTATGGCAGATCCAGAATGGCTCAAAGCAGATCCAATAGTTTTAAACTTCAACAGAGTACCCGCCTTCAAGGAAATTAACGCTTGTCAATGAAGAGTGGAAACGTACGTACGTACAAATGGAACATACGTACGACACGACAGTCTGGTAGGACCAGGCTAATATATTGGACTCTCGTACATACATTTCATTTGTACAGAGATTTTTTTATTATTCGTAATATTCAGTTTTACAAACAAAAATTCAGCTTATGTATAAGTATTACACCACAATATATAATCATTTCAACAATAGGCTATGTAAAATAAAGACAAAGTAAAAAAAAATAGAATAATACTAATAATAATAATAAGTAGGGGAATATGACTATTTTCAAATTATCAAACCGAAATATTCAAATAAGGCATACAACAAAACTGCTTTGGGGCTTATCATACCTATCAATGTCTCCAAATATACTCTAAAATCCTCCTTAAAAACCAATAATCGTGGAGGAAGTTTAAAAAAATTATATTTGTAAATGTAAAATTTCAACAAAAGCAACATATTATTGATTACAAAGGATATCTTTTTATCCTTGATTGTCAATCCAAACTTAACAATATCCAACGATAGTAACAGCCTTATAGGAATACTTTGCTGCAACCAACTAAAAGCATCATTCCAAAATTTGTGTTCAACTGTTTCTATCTCTGACTTGCATATTTGACATAAATTAGAGTCCCCAAAATTAAATCTAATTCTTTTTTTTTTAATTATTTTGCTGGATATATATGATTCAGAATTTTAAAGTGCACCTCTTTACATTTGGGGTTAACAGGAAATGAAAGAAATTTTGTTCTAAATTCATATACTTCTTTCTTCTCATAATGACGGAATATGTAATTTCTCAATATGGGTCCTGGGAAACATTGATGTATTGAGTTCCTCAAAAATGTGTGAACATTTTCTGTCCACAAAGCTTACATTTTCAATAATAAGTTCTTGTAGTTTAGGTAATACCATTGAATATTTTAAATGTTCACTTATTAATTTAATCATCGGTAATGGAATATTCTTGATAATTCTTTCATACATTTTAGAGGAACAGCACAGATTATATTTACCACAAAAATCATCATGGCTAGTATATTCCCAACATTGTCCATCGCATGTGTTAGTGACCACATGCCTTTCTGCCACCACTCATCAATAAACAAAGATTTTCTGTTCACAGTTATACATCTGTTGTTACAGATTTGTTTAGAGCTTTATTAATCACCGTGGGGCAAATAATTTGAGTTTACATGGTGCCTCACATAAAACACTTAACACATCCATTCAAATACATAAATAAATAAAATAAATAAATTGAAGAAAATCTAAAAAGTCACCTAGGTTTATTACATAACCGTACTGCTTCAGGAACAAAAGCAAATTTGTAGCAATTTGTAGAGCATTTAATTGCCCTTAGAAGTTGTCCTAGGGGCATCCACTCAAAGTCCAAATGCAGCGGATGTGTACTATCTCCTATTATTTTATGATCCATCCTCAGCACCTGCTGTTCATAACAAGATGTAAGGCTTCGTAAGGGAACACCCATAATTTTAGAGCACATGTTAACAATACCCTGCAACCTATTTTTGTTCTTTGTAGATAATGATGAAAACCAACAAATGAAAGAAAAAGACAGGATACTTTCAACAAATGAATTATAAAATGACTTAAGAACAACTCTCTGTACATTAAAAGAGTTAAGCTTTCTCAGCACGAACAGTCTTTGGTGTGACTTTTTGACAATTGCATCCGTATTTTGGTCAAACTTTAACTTATTATCAAAAACCGTTCCCAAGTACTTATATTGCTCTACTTCCTCCACATGTGTACCATTAATGACAATAGGTTGAAGTGCCAATGTTCTCCTACTAAAATTAATTATCATCTCTTTAGTTTTTGAGACATTCAGATCTAATTTCATACTACTACACCAAGAAATGAAATTGTACAAAACAGGACTATATTCCTGATCTGAGTGTGAAAGCAAGGAAAGCAACACAGTATCATCCGCATATTTAATCAAATGACTATTATCTTGCAAACTCTGACAGTCATTTGTATATAATATAAATAAGACAGGAGAGAGCTCACATCCTTGATGGGTACCTGTGGAGATATTTACAATATCTGATAATGCCTCATTAATCCTAACCCTCTGTTGCCTGTCTGTTAAAAAAATCATAATCCATAGAACTAAACCATGATCAAAATTAAACTGACTGATAAAATTTTGCCCTAACGTAACAGGTTGCAAAAAATTAAATGCGGACGAGAAGTCCACAAACAAAAGCCGCGCGAAAGCCCCATTATTTTCCAGATGACGACTAATTTACCAAAAACACTTTTGCATCATCTACGCCTCTTCTGGCGCGATATGCAAACTGCAATGGATCTAGAAGTGGTCCAGCAACTATCATTAAATACCTCTTGATCTCTTTTTCAAAAACCTTCAAAACTAAAGAGGTCAAGGCGATAGGACGGTAGTCAATTAAGGAATCTGGTTTAGCTTTTTTAGGTATTGGTACAATAATTGAACTTTTCTACAGATCAGGTACCAGCCCTAGATCTAAGGACGACTGAAAAAGTAAATGAACTCCACTGAGCTGATCGGGCAGAATCTCAGCGTTCTACCACATTTACCATCTGGTCCAGCGGCCTTATTAAGCGGTGTGGCCTTTAATTGTCTTAATATGTTAAATCGATTAATTTTAAACTTATTAGAAAACCTCAAGGTATCTCTAAAAATTGTTATCTCATCAACAACAGAGGATGTATCCAAGCGAGATAAAAAAACATTAAACTCTTCTTAATTCTTTTCCAAGCAGCTTTAAGATTACCTTGCATAAACACACCCTCAATCTTATTCTTATAGTTATTTTAAAATATACATTTTAGCTCCTTTGTGACCCAAGGTTTATTATTAGGATCAGGGCTGCCGACAGGCAGCGGTGTAGCACAAGATCCTGGGCCCTATGCACAGGCAGTCCTGATGGGCCCCCATGTTCCTCAACCCCAATATATTCCAGACTTTAAGGGCCCTCTCTCCCCTTTGGGCCCTGGTAATCAGTATTGGTTTTACCCCCAGTCCGACGCCCCTGCCGACAGGAATCTGTGGGCCCGGGACAAACTCCACATTTAGGGCCCCCCGCTAAAAGAAATGACTGTGCAAAAACAAAATTTTGGACCCCCCTCAGGACTGGGCCCGGGACAACATCCCTGGTTGTCCCCGCCTGTCAGCTGCCCTGATTAGGATACAGAGTGATCTTTTTTGTAGGTATCACAGAGTCAACACAGAAAGTGATATATTTAGAAATGGTAACCACCTGATCGTTCAATCAGAACATGTATTCAAGAACATATTCTAATCGGTGCCATCAAAACAACCCTTCAAATCTTCAATATTAGAAGGTGACCATTCTTTCACATATCGTATTTCTTTCTTCGATTGCTTTACAATAGGAATGTATACAGAAGTCAATATAATCATATTATGATCAGCTGAATCAAGAGGAGGTAAAGACAGAGACTTGTACGCACCCAGGATCAGACCATAACATCTGTCCAGGATTTTGTCAACACGAGTGGCGCATGAAACATATTGATGGTAGCCTTTTAGATGCTTATCCATAATACAATGATTAAAGTCGCCTAAAACAAATTTAGGTACATCTGGGGACAAATGATCCAATTTATCCAGGGTGTTTTTAACTGTCTCAAGAGCCATGTCAAAATTGGCGCGTGGGTGTATATATACTATTATAAAAAACAACTGAGGGAACTCATAAGGGAGATAAAAAGGACGTGCAGATATTGCAATGAGTTCAATGTCTGAGTTACAAATCTGACAATGCACCATTGCTGTTTTACACCAGTTTTCCTTGATATAAACACACGCACCTCCTCCTCGTCTTTTCCCTGTTGTATGTGTATCTCTGTCTAGTCGGATAGGTGTTCCAAAACCTTCAATTCGTAAATTGCTATTGTCAACTGAGTCATCCAGCCAAGTATCGGTGAATTCCATCATGTGACTGTTTCTGTATTCGTGCAAAAAAACTCACATTGGCTTGCAGTTCATCAAGTTTGTGGCGAAGCGAGCGTACATTGCCTAGGAGTATTCCAGGCAGCGGAGTAAATCTTTGGGCCCTCTTTAATCTGTGTCGAACTCCCCCTCGCTTCCCGCGTTTCCTCCTTGTTCTCCTTTTCGATTCCTGAGTGTTCGTAGAAGGTTGTAATATTTCATCGGGAATTTCCCAGGCAGGGCCGACAGGCCCGGCATTTGAACACAGACACAACAGGAACTCCCTGGTCATCTCTGGCACGCATTCCACCAAAACTCCGCCATTCATCAAAACGGTCGCATATCCCCAGTGAATCAGCAGCATCAGGAATACTAACTTCCACAGACTTATCATCTTTGCTTAAGAAAGGTTAAAAATTTAAACAGAACAGACCAACACACAAGCACAATTGAAGCACACACGCAGCTCTGCCAGTCGCCAATGAACAGCGCCCGGAACCAACGGAAAGTCTGACATATAAAGATTGACATATTATGAGGGCTAAAATTATGCTTGAAGATTAATTTCCAGTATAATAATACTTGTTGGTGAAAAGCAGAAAGTTTTACAGGGAGTTTGGAAAGTTCAAAGTCACACCGTAGCAGAAAACTTATGCCACCACATTTTTTAAATATGGTAGTAAGAATCTCAGACCAGAAAGAGGACTTATCATTAATAAAAGACTGTAACCATCTAAGTTTAATGACCCCATTCATAATAACAAAGTCAATCGTTTTAAGGCCACCTTCTTCATAATCTTTAATCATATCACTTTTACGTATATAATGACACATTTTCCATATAAAATCAAAGTTTAATTTGTTGCTTACCTTTATCTTTTTTTGCAGAAACGTCTTGAGAGAAACATGGATAGATGAGTCTAGAGAGATTCTCTACTTTCGTCAATAAAATTCTTCCAAAAATCGTTAAGTCCCTCTGTAGCCAAGAATTCAATATTCATTTACAATTTCTAAAGATTTATCAATATTTAAATGTTCTACATTATCCATCATCTTAGATAACCAGATACCCAAATATTTCACTTTATTCTTAACTGGGATATTGTATAATGTTAAGTTAGGATGGTCATGAATGGCCAAAAGCTCACATTTTGACATATTTAGCATTTAACCTGAAGCTTTTGAAAAAATCTTAATTAATTGACCTATCCTTTAAGAAACCTGATTGGGTCACACTAATAATTTGTGATAGTCCTGTTTTTTTATCTAGAAGCCAGTGCTTTAGTTAACAGTTTGTAATCTGTATTTAGTGGTGTTATGGGGCATCAATTATCTAATATCCTCTTATCTATTCCTGGCTTTGGTAACAAAATTATAAGCCCTTTTTTCATAGTTGGCAATTATTCAGTATTATTTATACAATCTTGTAAGGCTTGAATTAAATATATATTGTAGGTCATCCCAAAAAAATGTGTAAAAAATTTGTGGTTAACCCATCAGGACCCAGTGATTTACCAGATTTAACCTGTTTAATCACCGCATCAAGCTCTTGTAAGTTTATGTCTGATTCGCAAAGTTCTTTAAAAACACTAATAAAAAATATTAGAATTAGCAGAGGAAAAGGAAGTGGAATACAATTTAGAGTAAAATTTAAACACCTCATTTACCACTAAATTATGATTTGATTGTTCTACATTGTCCACAATTAAACTATTAATACAATTTTTTTTAAACTTTTTAATATATAATTCATCTAAAATGGAATGTAGCTTAATAAGTTTTTCTTTATCTTCATCTGACATGTTAGGCTGACAACAGCATTTATTAATCTCTTGAATTAATTGAATTTCTTTTTCACATTTCTTTTTCATCAGATTTTTGCTAAAGGTCATTGAATATTCTCATACTTTATATATTTTAAATATTCCCATTTAATACCAGTTGGCATATTTTTTACTTTAAATTTAGCAATTATTGTTTTAATATATGTACAAAAGTCAATATGATTCAGTAAGTCTGCATTTAATTTCCAGTAGCCTTTAGTATTACAATATTAATTTTTTGTTCTAAGAATAAATTGATCACACAATGATCTGTTAAGGGGGCACCTGAAATATTACATTTAGTCACATTACTTGAAAGAGTATTTGATCCGAGCCAATAATCAATTCTCGACCTTGAAGTGGCATTCGGTTTTAACAAGGAAAAGTGTCTGTTAGTGAGGTTTAAGTTTCTCCAAATATCAATTAATACATTGGATAAACAGAAATTCTGAATAATACTGTTAGCATCAAGTTTAAAAGGTTGTGTATCCAAATATTAATCTGGCTTCATGTTGAAATCGCCACAGATTAAAATGTAGTCTGTAGGGTAACACATTTTTAGGTCTTTTATGACATTTGTTATTGTCTCCAACAGACCTTTATTCTGGGTTTGGACATTATAGCCATACACATGAACTAAAATGAAAAATATTTCATCTAAGTGTAGAACCATTGCCAGCCAATGGCCATTTACATCAGCCTTGTAAGTAATAATCTCTCCTGGGCATTTGTTCATGCATATAGCGACACCTGCCGACTGATTTGAACCATGACTAAAAATCATATCCTCCCCCCACTGTTTTTTCCAAAAGGTAACATCTGCCGACTCTGAAAGTGTTTCTTGTAGAAAAAAACAATGTGATTTTTGACTTTTGCAAAATAGAAAAATTATTTCTCTTAACTGAGTCCTTTAAACCAGTGCTTGAAGTGGGAGGAAAAAGGTGCCGGTACTCTCTTGCATTGGCAAATCATTAACATTTGAGATTTCTACAGTGAAAAACAAAACTTGGAGATATTGCTGGTACAACAACAATTTATTGGTATTTATAACAACATAAATGTATTTATTTAAATAATTCGTGTGTGTCCCTTGACAAATGAATTGTATAAATGGGAGTGACAGCAACAGGATTGACAGCTGAACTAGCTAGCTTGGTTAGTTAGCTGCGTTTGCCTAGTTAAAATACAGTACATTAGCCTCATTTTTGATAAATTAGCCACTATCCCAGCCCAGTATGATGTCCTATGGTTTTTTAAATATGAAAAAAATTGTATAGATCATTCTGAGGTCACTCAGCCCCCCCCCAAATGTCTACACATTCACCAGCAGTAGAACAACTGTCACATCCGGCCCAGGGTGGGCTGGGCCCTCGTTATTTGAGATATGGACTCATTATACCCATTGCTGTTTATTGTTATATTTGTGTTAGTTGTTATATGGCCAGTGCTTATGTACTGTAGTTCTCATTTATCAAATGTATGTTTAGTGTTTCGATTAATTATATTGTGTGTGTGTGTGCCTTCCTCTCTTTCACCTGGTACTGATTGGGGACTGAGTTTGCCTAATTGCCTAAGCACTCTCAGCTGGTGGCTCAGTCCCTATATCAGTCTGGTGAATGAGAGGAGGGCGCGCTTCATTATTATATTGTCCTCGATGTTGTTGCGGGGTGAGATTGTCACCTTGTGAAGAAGGCTGTCCGGGATGTCCTCTATATATAATGTGAGTTCTGAGAAGAGTGTTGTTTGGAGTTAGGAAGATATGCGTACTCTCTTTACTTAAATGATTTGCCGTCAGTGTCCGTGCCACAGTTAAGAGCATGTAGGCTCTATAAGTATACTCGTTGTGCTCTTGCTCTAAACAGTTCAGTTGCAACTGCAATATATCTGTATCCCGGATTGTCTACATAAATACAAACCAACCATCTACTCCTTGTTCAGTCTCCCTCTCTCCACACTACACCTCACCAAGTACATAACAACAACTTTCTATCACCTATATTGAAGAAAGAACTTAAATATAAACCAGAGAACAGGTAGGGCAGTATGTAAGAATCACATAATTAAACATATTTCAAAGATATAATTAGGTTTTATAATTTGTTCCCACACTGATGGATAATATATTGCGAAAAAATATATTTTTTATATGTGCCTATATATTTTTTAACATGCAAATATTTAAACAAATATCAATTATAACATACAAATATTTACATATTTGATTTTGGTCGTTTTCAAATATTTTTTATGTCTAAAATATATGTAAAAATATCAAGCAGTCGTGGGAAGTGCAGTGGCATTTGGGGATGCACTGGCAGCCAAATCTTTTTAACGGTATTAACCATTAGTTGCTAGCATAGGGTTCTGTAGATAATCGCATTTGACATGCTTTTATTTTGAGATTTTCTCCTTACACCAGACCTGTGACGTCACTTTTAGTGTGCATACCCAAACGGCCCGCTGCTCCTGTCATGTGTTTATTCTATTATCTAGTCATATCTTTGAAGTACTTTTGCAGAGGAATAGCATTGCTGTTGTTTTCATAATTGGTCTCTTTTGAAATGTAAACTTGGATTACAAAGTGGATTATACTGAAACTGAAAATTGTGCTGATTGACAATGACTAAAGTCAAAACCTTGGAGTTTGGTAAACATTCCAGTACTGGCAGCTGTATGACACTGTGAATACAGGCTCTTATTAAATGGAGATGACTGACCATACCCAGTTGTTTTTTGCTTACAATGCATTTTATTAAAATTATGCAAATGGTGGTTATGTTTGGTTTGTTCCGTTGCCAACGATAGTTATAAACTCACAATAACAATAAGGTTCTCATGAAAAATAATTTTTTGAAGTTTTATTCCATGATGTGTTGATGAGAAGTGCTTAAAATACTGAATAAACATATATTTCATTATCTTAACATATTATATTACATGTTAAAATATATAATATGCAATGTATTATGATATTGTGGAAAGCGCAAGTTATATATTTCAGTAAGATATTCAGGACACATATGTACATATATGTCGAGAAATCCTATACATATATGTACATATATTTTTTTGCATGATTGTTCCGTGTGGGTTGTCACACTTTTACAGGTAAAGTGGGTGTAGGGAGAGGGAGAGGGAGACTGAGGCAGGTAGATGGTTGATGTTTGTGTTTATAAAGGTTTGGTCCAGAAAAGGTACTACAGCTGGTTAAGCATGTGAGAGGAGAGTTGGTGTTTGTGGAGGCTCCGTGTTTTGATATATTTTGAATACTAAGCAACCACCATCAACTGATCCATAAGCAATAAAGCCAATCATATATATTGTTTCAATTAACAATTATATGTCTCCATTGAATTAATAGTTTATTTTCAGATTATTTAATACACCTACCTGTACCAGAAGATATCAAAACCATCTAGAACAAAACAAACAGCAGCCGGCACCTGCTCTGCTATCCAAGACGACGAGCTCACTGGTATAGTGGAGGATACATCTTCCCCGATCACTTCAGCTGATCTGAAGTATTTTATAACCAAACTTCTGGCCGAACTGTCTGCAGTACTGGTAGGTCATGTTAAATCCTAAATCGAGGCTGCTACCTCACCTATTGCCGCGGCTCTAGAGTCCATTAAATTGTCTTTGGAGGAACAGGCTTGCCGCACGGATGGGCTTGAACATCACCTGTCTGCTTACAGCGACAGGTTGTTCACCATAGAGAATGTGGTCACTCGTCTGGAAACAGAGAATCGCAAAATGGGCGACAAAATCGAGGACCTAGAATCCCGTTCTAGGCGGAATAATGTTAGACTGGTGGGTATCCATGAAGGTCTCGAAGGGTCCAACACAGATACTTCCCACAGTCTTTAAGTCACCTCCGAAGCTGGACCGCACTCAACGTCTGGGACCTCGCATTTCGGGTGGAGGAGAGGGCAGGAAGCCGCAGGGCTATATTGTCCATTTTTACAACCCCCACAACAAGGACAGTGCTCTCAGAAGGCGGGGCACAGACCAACAGTTTTTCCGCCAGACCAAGGGATTTCTGTTCCCAGATTATAGTGCTGGTGTTGCCGCAAAGAGAGCCAAATACACAAACATTAAACGTAGACTGCATGCTAACCATGTGAAGTTCTCCCTGCGCTTCCCTGCTCGTTTGTCTGTCGAGTATATTGGCAAAGTTTGGCAATTCAATCCACCTGAGGAGGCGGAGAACTGGGCAAATCGGGGGGCCTTGAAAAAAATTTGGGGGGGCCTTGAAACAAAACTAACAACTACCCTGGTTGGTTTATCTGCATGCAGTTAACAGTAGTTCTTTATGACCTTGTTCTCAGGGATGTCGGTATCCTAAACTTCAGTGGTAATTATTTTCTTCTGCTTATTTATTATTATTTTTTCTACTTATTGTTTCTCATTCACTTCCAATATGGCCTATTCTAATAATTACTAGTACTAAAATTGTTTATCAATAAGCCTTAATGGAGCTGGGTGATAGCTTTCTTTGATAGTTGGATGCACTAAGGCACTCATTTTGAATTTAAGGCCAGGTCACTCGGCTGTATTTTTATATGTTTCCTCAGTTGTTTTCTGAGAATATGGGTTATAGATTGTTATATATTGCTATTACATATATTATTATTTGGCACCAAAAAAAAGGTGGGAGTTTGTCAGTTTCTTAAGCGGAACCTCTTCAATGCACAAGTGGTCTTGCTTTCACCGAGTCTATGTCAGCGGTCACCTGCTGTCTCTGTCGCACCATGAACAGAGATCTTGGGTATGGGGGGGGGGCTTTGTATGTGTCTTATTGTCTAATTTATTTTTATTGTTCTTTGTAGATTATTCTATGTGGTTGTTTTTTGTAATTATATGTGTGTTTGTACTATATACCAGTGGTTCTCAAACCTCTCCTGGGGGACCCCCAGCCATGCCATATATTAGATGTATCCTAGAGCTAGCACACCTGAATCAACTTGTCAACTAATCATTAAGCCCTTACCTGCTTCAATCAGGTGAGCTAGTTCAGGGCTGCAACAAAACTGTGAGATGGCTGGGGGTCCCCGAGGAGATGTTTGAGAACCACTGCTATATAGTATTTGGTTTTCGGATGTATTTTTGATAATTGATGATGCCATGTTGCCCAAATTTATCTCTGTTGGGATTACTTTACAAAACTCTGAATTGAGAAACATGAAATGGCTGACCACAGCAAAGTAGGGGGGGCTTCTAATATTAAATTAATATCTTGGAATGTGAAAGCAATGAACAATCCAAATAAGAGGTCTCGTGTTTTCTCCCACTTAAAAAGGCATAAAACCGACATAGCATTCCTACAAGAGACCCATTTATTTTAAATTAAATACCACTCAAGACTAAAAAACCCTAGGTTTAGCCAGGTCTTCCACTCCCACTTCAATTCTAAAGCCAGAGGGGTGGCAATTTTGGTCAGTAAAAGAATACATTTCTCACCCACCAATGTAATTTCAGATAACAGCGGGAGGTATTTAATTATATCTGGTTCAATCTGTAACACTCCCGTAGTACTGGTTAAGGTGTATGCACCCAACTTTGATGATGCTAATTTTGCAAATAGGCTACTGGGGAGGATACCATTGTCACACACCCATTGATTGATACTGGCGGGAGATTTGAACTGTGTCATGGACCAAAACTTGGACCACTCTAGTCCTAGACCCGTGCCTCTTTCCAACATGGCACAGTATTTTTTTGAGTTTATGATACAGAATGGATGTACTGTCCCTTGGAGACTTCAGAATCTACTGGCACGTGAGTACTCTTTCTTCTCACACGTTCATCACTCTTTTTCCCGCATTGGCTATTTCTTTGTAGACCATCGGCTATTACCAGATGTTATTTCAGCTGACTACTTGCCCATTGTAATATCAGACCATGGCCCTGTAGCCAGAGCCGGCCGAAGACATAAGCGAAACCTGTTTGCTTGGCAACATTATATTGTGACCGCAACACACTGATTTGTCAGTTCAAACAGCGCTCTTAATTCATTAAAATAATTATTGTTAATTCAATGCATAGACGGGTAGTGAGTCCATGTTCATGTGTTGCTAAAATTTGTCTATTGTTGGATTAAATAGACTCTAGTGAATGTATTTCAAATGTAATTGTGTTTTCACATGTGACACTGACAATAAATTCAATCAAATTGTGTGGACAACGTATTTGTCACGGTTGTTATTATGAAGTTATTAAAAATATGTAAAATACATTTTTTCCTATAACATATTCCTATTGTTCATTTAAATACACAATACAATTGCATTTGGTTACAATTCACTAGCTTTATACTGAGTTAACAATAGTTAGTGCAATGTATTAAAACGGGCGCTATTATTTTGAACGGACAAATCAGAGTTTGTGTTGTGGGCACAATATAATGTTGCCAGGCAAACAGGTTTCACTTATGTCTCGGGCCGGCTCTGCCTGTACCACTTGAAATTACTTTATTGCCAAAATCCTATACTCCCCCTCCCTGGAGATTTAACTCTCTTCTCTTGTCTGATGATATATTTTGTAACTGTATTACCTCTACAATTGATATTTTTCTTTATCATAATCAGATTGATTCAATCTCTTCTTCTCTCCTATGGGAGATATTAAGGCCTATTTAAGAGGCGTGATTATATCTTATTCCTCACACGTATATAAAGACCGTAGGGTTAAAATGGACACACTTTCAACAGAGATTCTTGAGCTGGATCATAAATATGCTCAGACTCCATCCCCTGAATTATATAAACAACATTTAAATTTGCATTCTGAATTAAATCTTTTATCTACGAATGAGGCGGAACGTTTACTGTTGCACTCACGCTCCAGCTATTACGAACACGGGGACAAGGCAAGCCGCTTGCTGGCGCATCAGTTAAATCGACACACTGCCTCTTGTTTGATCCCTTAAATCCAAAATACTTCATAAACTGTATGGTTTATGTTCCTGAGGGGATCAATGACATCTTTAAATATTCTACTCCTTACTTTACATGTCTGAGTCTTCTGCTAAAATTACTAAGTTTTTTGATAAGCTAGACATTCCCACTGTTGTTGCGGAGGTTGCTGTTGACCTTGACTCTCCTCTTGAGGAGGTGATCGCCTCAATAAAAACTATTCAAAGCAGCAAAGCTCCCGGCCCAGATGGGTTCCCTATTGAGGTTTTAATTTTTTTTTATCCACAGCTAGCCCCCCTACTTTTAGCTATGTATAATGACTCATTGGATCAAGGGTCTCTCCCCCCAACCTTAACACAGGCTTCTATTACACTTCTTCTTAGAAAGGTTATAGACCCAAATGCTTGTTCCTCATACAGGCCACTCAGCCTCCTCAATGTTGATTTTACGGTGCTATCTAAATTGCTAGCTACCCATCTGGAGGGGGTCCTTCCAGCAGTCATCTTGGAAGAACAGACAGGATTTATCAAGGGTAGACAGGCATTTGTCAATATTCAGACTCTTCTCAATATTATTTACTCCAAACAGTTCTCCAGTTACCCGAAGTTTGTGGTTTCACTCGATGCAGAGAAGGCATTTGATAGAATTGAGTGGGAATATTTTTTTCGGCGCTAAGGAAGTTTGGTTTGGTGACAATTTCTGTGCATGGATTAGGCTTTTATATGCTTCCCCTCAGGCCAGTGTCTGCACTAATGATATTTATTCTGAATACTTTTCTCTGGAACGCAGGACAAGGCAGGGCTGTCCGCTGTCCCCATTGCTCTTTAATGCCATTGCCATTGAGCCCCTTTTGGCGGCATTACAGTCCTCACCCACTTTTCAGAGTGTCCCCAGAGGGGGAATTGAACACAAGCTGTCGTTATATGCGGATGACCTATTACTTTATGTCCATAACCTAGCTACCTCTTCACCGAGTATCCTCTCTATCTTGGAAAATTTTAGTTTTTTTTCGGGGTACAAACTTAACCTAAAAAAGAGTGAATGTTTTCCAATTAACCCAGCAGCACTGTAGCTTCAACATACAGACTTGCCCTTTCTGCTGAAGCACTCCGGCTTCAAGTACCTTGGAGTGAATGTGACACGCTCACTGGCAGATTAATTTTCAGCCAATTTCTCCCCCATTTTCATTTTTGAAGGCAGATTTTCGGAGGTGGGGTAACCTACCTCTATCATTGATAGGGAAGATCAACATGGTGAACATGAACAGTCTGCCTAAATTTACGTACTTTTTTAATTCTATACCGTTGTTCCTGCCAAAGTCCTTTTTTAATGCAATCAATCAAGCAATTTCTTCCTTCATCTGGGGTGAAAAGGTGCCCAGGGTCAGTAGATCTCAACTCCAGAGATGTAAATTCAATGGAGGGCGGCCAACCTTCAGAAAATCTTACTCTGGTTACATGCCCCAAACACTCCATGGTGCCATTTAGAATGTAGGTCGTGCCTCTCTTCATCTCTCTCTGCTTTAGTCTGCTCTGCTCTCCCAGTATCTCCTTCTCGTTACACTGGTAATCCTGTAGTATTAACTACTCTCAAAATCTGGTACCAGTTCCGTAGCCACTTTAAATTTTCTTCTGCATCTATCATGGGCCCCATTGATAAAAACCATACATTTCCCCCATCGGTTGATGA
>JACXGM010017108.1:0-19972 GCA_016801145.1 Umbra pygmaea
TAAGGTTAGGTAGGAGGATACTAACGGTTAAGGTTAGGCATGAGGTTACTAACGGTTAAGGTTAGATATGACGTTACTGAGGTTAAGGTTAGAATTAAGGTTAGGGTTAACATTACAAAAACCGACAATCGCGTGTCTGTAGAACAAAACACAAAAAGTTCCAGTCTGGATTTGAACTTGCGAACACTGGCATGCAAGTTGCAAATTTATACGCCCGTCCACCATCCCCGACCTCCGCCCTAGCAAAAACTATGCTATTTACATTCTACGTCATGATCTTCTAATGTTCATATTGAACGTTATTCGAGTGTTCAATTTAGTTCCCTACAAACGTAATTGACCCTCTCATACGTTCATATTTCACATATTTCTGTTTTACAAAATAGTTCCCTCAGAACGTATTTACTGTGATTTAGGGCTGATAAAAAGGCAAAACACCAAACAGAGAATATTAGAAGGAACTTATTGGCATACTTTTATTTTACTTTGGGGGGAAACTTGAAACATGCAACAACACATGAGTTTAACACAAAGACTGGAAACTAGATACTAGAAACAACAAACATGCAACAGTATACACGCTGACCTTGAACTCAATGAGTGACAAACAAAAAGAGACTTAAATACAGGCACTACTTTACTAAGGGGAACCAGGTATGCATGATCAAGTCAAACAAGCAAGTCCATATGTGAATGAGGGAATGTGATATACATGTACAGGGGAGCCAAAAACAGGAGTTGAATCGGTGGAGATGGAAAACCACCAATGCACATATCGGCACAAAGAGGCAAACCGTGCCAACAAGGTCTGCCAGTTAAAACGAGAATGGATTAAGGATCTGGTCTGAATGGATTTCATCCCTCCAGGTATTTTCTGCACCTCTGAAAGCAAATAAATCATAGTATCCACAGCATTCTGTATGTCCAAGTAATGGCCCTCATTTATGAAATGTGCATACGACATAAAACAAGCGTAGGACGGGCGTACGCCGACCCCTATGCAAAGTGCTATATGCCCTAGAGCAGGTCTTCAACATAATTATGGCATGCGAGGTTCTCCACAATATTGTGCTGAAGAATAGGGTGCAATTCAATGAAGGTCCATGGCCCCAACATCCACCATTGGGGGCTTTACGAAGGAGACAGGATCTAATTCTGCACTTCTAAAATAGTAAGTGCTAATTTTGGGTGAGAAAACTACTTCAAAATATACAATGTGGGCGTAATAAATGTGGGCGTAATATTTTAATTACAATTGATTTCAAGCGTCTGATTTATCAACAGCCGTTAATTCTTATGCTGGAATTGGAGTGATAAAAAAGAGATTCTTGAATCACACGTGAGCCCAGTCGTAAGATGGTTTCTGCGCTCAGATCTATGCTGGTTTCTTTGCACGTTTGATAAATGAGGGCCATTATACCCAATACCATTTCAAGACTGCCTTGGACTTAAGCGACAATATGGATCTGCTTAGGAAGAAGCACTGTTGGGTCATACGTCTAAAGTATCTGACAGCCATGTGGTGTCTGTCATGTGAATCAGTTGGTTTGGCATTTGAGCCTATTTTGGTCTCTGTCCCTGGTTTCATTCACATCTACAGTAAATAGCCAAATGTCTATCCTTCATTCTGTCTAATTCCTGGCATCTCTCAATGTTTCTTCATTGCTTTCTTTCTGTCTGTCTGTGTCTTTCCCTCACTTTCTCTCTCCTTACCCTCCACTAGGGGTCACCATCCCTGGTCCTGGAGAGCTACCGTCCTGGCTGTTTTCACTCCAACCCTAATCTAGAACACCTGATTCTAATAATTAGCTGGTTGATAAGCTGAATGAGGATACATAATGTGTGGTTGGAGAGAACGTTACTGTACTGTTGCTCTCCAGGACCAGGGTTGGCGACCCCTAACCCACACATGTCCCTCCTTTTCTGGCTCAATGGCACCAGTGTTGCCCAAGTAATCATTTGACAGTGCCACCAGCCTTTTCCTCACTCTCCTGTTAGCCTTCTCTTCACTCTCCTGTTAATTGTTTTTCGTGTCATGTCAAAACATTTTATAAATCACAACATACAATTATGGGGATTGATTTTGAATTGCAACGCGGAATTGCATGATTCATCTGCTGTGAAAAAGAGGATCTGCTAAATTACAAAAACATCTAAAAAATATAATGTACATTGTTTTATAAAATTCTACACTACTACTGTAGTTTCAAAACCAACTGACACTAATGCACAGGTGTTGCTGAAATTTTGTATTGCATGTCAATGTGTTAGTTGTCCATAATTTGGCCCCTTTTGAGGCAACATTAATGGTTGCATTTATACTGGGGCTGTTAAATAAAGGTTTTTCAAATATTTTTAATGGATTTGACCTATATGCTACCCCGCAATATGGGTAAAATAGGAAATAATATAATTTAACCAAATGTCCAAATCTTAGTACAGCGAGGCATCTGCTCTTAGAGGTCACATATAATTAATATCTTCAAAAGCAGACATTATATTAGTCAAACTCTCACATCAAAGACAAAAAAATGAAATCCAACTGAACCTAACTACAAAATAGCAACCGTTTAAAAACATTGCTTAACACAATGTTACATGATCAAGAGGACAGCAATGATTTTGTAGCACCAAAGAAAATATTGCATGGATCACACACTTAGGATGTATTTAGGCAATAATCATTAGATATTATATCAGTTACATATTATATGAATACAAGTCTACATACTTATACATACAAAAACAAATGCAAAAACCGGAGAGCAAAAAATATACAAGAGCAGTTTTACTAGCTCTTCGACTAATAAGCATTACACTATCTGGCAGTTCCTAACATGGAGCTCAGGTAATGTTTTTTACTTCATTACCTGTCCATGTAAAAAACAATACGTGGGTAAAACAACCAGACAAATTAAATCATGTATCATACAACATAAGAGTGCCATAAGAAGGAATGATACTAAATCCCCTATTGCACGCCATTTCGCTGTCTCCTCCATGTCCTTCTATGCAATACAACAGATTAAACAGACACGCAGGGGCGGCAATGTTGATCTTAGGTTATTTAAGGCAGAATGCAGATGGATTTTCTTCATTAGAACCATTCATCCAAATGGTATGAATGAAGAGCTAGAATTAAACTGTTTTCTATAATCTACACATGTTTGTATCAGAATTGTCTTTAGGAGGCTTGTGTAACCCTATATTTTGATCTCCTGTTTCTGCATTTGTTTTTCTATGTATATGTATGTAGACTTGTTTTCATATAATATGTAACCAGTGGTGGGCTGTCAGGGCCTGCAAGGCCTTCTCTGCAGGCCCAAAGATAATCAGAATCTGATATCTATATAATATATTATTTAATATATTTTTTCATTAACACTATATGTATTTTACAAAGTTCATTTAAATTAGTCTATATAGTGATTCTATATGGTGATTTCATTGCTACAGTATGTTCTTTTCAGTTGTCTTGCTTTTAGCGCAGCTCATATAAATGAAAGCTTTTATCCAATAAGATTTTTTCATCTGTGTTGTCTCCGGGTAGACTAGGGCCTTCATAATTCAGAGTGAATGCCGTCTGCTGTTGAAGCACATCAGGACCTCCTATCAGCATCGTTTCTGTTGCTGATAGGAGGGGCAGTTCAATAAAGTTCAGCAAAAAAAAGTTCATCTTCCGAATAAGAATTCTAGTTGATTTTTAGATATTTTTACTAGCAGGGCCTGACATTTAGTACAGGAAAAGAATGAAGGATGCAATTTGGTGCATACTGTAACTGTAGAAAACGGCATAAGGAATGCCCCGGACCTAGCCTCTGAAAGCCACCTTCAGCGAGGAAAGACAAATGTCGGTAGTTTGCTAAACTTCTGGGTGAACAAAAAGGTGGTATTCTGACATACTAACGTTAAGAAATATAACTTGAAGTAAATATGATGTAACATATTTAGATTTTGTTCAATAGATTACATTGATAGTACAGCTAATTGTGTACCGATTATAATAAAACAATAAAATACCTTAACAGAATAATATGATTAGATAATTATCCCTGTTTTGGAGAAAGTCACTTTAAACAGATATTCTCATCGTACCCAAAACTTTTGCAATGCTTAGTTAGGGCAAATTCGAACAAAAACGTCTATTGCGTTCGCGTTTACAAACGTGTTTCTCTCACTTAATTAGGGAAGGAGACGTAAACCATTGACATCTAATAAATATTAAACATTCTTGACCTGCAATGTAAATGATTTTCTTCTGGATATGTAGGAATATTTACTTTTCTATTTTTGAATTGGCTGATCAACATCTAAGAAATAGCAGATTTTAGCTTGATAAATGTGACATTTAACATAGTTCTTAAAAGTTCTCCTATCGGTACTCGTATCAGCAAGGACCCAAAATGAAATACTCTGTACTTGTACTCGTTCCATAAAAAGTGGTATCCGCCCATCCCTAGCCTTAAAGGTTCTTAACGGGGCTTAGTGCATGTACTGTATTTGTATTCAAGCAGGGGGAGATAAACAGACACACTTCATACTGGCGCCAGGCCTGTCAATACTTGTTAATTATTACTGCTGGCTTGCTTTAGATCACTACTGGTGTGAAGTATGGTCAGATCGTATATATAAGGTCTATGGTTCAGATTCAGTGGTCTTAGTGGGCTGTGCCTTTGAGTGTGCTTGGTAAACCTGGTTTAATCCGCAGCTTGTCTGCAATCTCTGGGGAAGTCTGTTGAATCCTGTTTGTTCCTTCTGGCATTTTTGCATGTTTGTAGTGTTGTGACTGGGTGTTGTGAGTTAGTTCTTGGTTATGACATTAATTGGTTATGACATTGATTTTGGCTATCCGATGGCTACAGTATGTGTAATGCGACATCCTGTCACAGTGCGTAGTGAATGTCATTGTGAGGTTATTATAATGAGTTTTAATTTCGGGAAGATAGTGAATGTGTTGAGAATTATATTCTATATAATCATGTTTAAATACAGTTTGAACAGTTTAGAATGGTATTACTAGATGAGAGAGTTATATGGCTATTAGTTGAGGCCTTTAGGAACATTCTAGGACATGTAGACAGACATGTTCAGGGTCAGGATAAGACTTTCCTTTAGGGGAGTAGGCAAGGAAGGCCAGGCCAAGGAATGACGTAAGACAGAGAGAGCCCTTACAGCCGTATACTATAACATCAGAATAAGGTTTAGCTTATGGCTTAGGACTTATAGCTTATATATTATACTATATTATATTATATATTATACTGCTGTTATATATTAGACTGCTTACAACTATATGAACTATTGTAGGTTAGACTGTAATTCCATCACAGGTCTAATACATGAAGATGCCATTCAGACTAATAGAACAGGACATTTTACTGACAGGACATTAGACAGATAGGGGTTACTGAGTTATTCAGAAAGGAGTATACTTCGTAGTATGGACACTCAAGGTTAGGAGCAGTGGCCTTTACATTAAGAGATAGTAACCTACGTAGATAAGAGGTTGAGGTGACCGGCACATGTTCTCACAAGTCACGAGTTGAGTAGAACCTTCTAGAAGGAATGTGAACAACAATGCAAAGGCTATATAAGTCAGTTCCATATGACCACTCGGGGCATTTCCCAGAACCCGTCTTGATGCCTTGTTATGATGACCCTGTTTCCGTAACGAGAAGTACTTAATTAAACTTTCTATTATCTACCACAACCTGACTCCTGGAAAATATCATTTCAACAAAGATCTTACCAGCCTGAATTTAACACTTAACAAAGGCCTAGGTGTAAAATGCACGGCCCGCCACTGTATGTAACTTATATAATATCTAATGATTATTGCCTAAATACGTCTTAAGTATGTGAGCCATGCCATATTTTGTGTTGCTACAAAATCATTGATATCCTTTTGATCATGTGACCTGTAATTGAGCCTTTTATATCAGACAGCTGTGTGTGTTTACTCCTTTACACTGATGATGGCTTGACTGGCTGAAACGTTTGTATTTTTTATCTCTCACTTCTTGCACTTTGCCCTTTATCCTTGCGCATATTCATAAATAATTGGTGATCACCTAATGCCTCTACCGTTGGACTTTGTCCTTTTTTCATTTGTGTGCATTTCTCCTACTCTATTCATAGCTCATTTTGGATACCGACGCACCAGTAACAGGTATATATTATTATTTTTTTCCTTAAGGGGACTTTCCAGAGCACAGATTTACTTCATCTTTTTTAACACAATGTCAAACATAACGAAAATATCTCCACATAACCTGCTAGCGGAAACTGCATGAGGCTGGGTAGATGAAGGGAGCATTTTGAACATTTTTTTCTATATTCAGAGGCTGTCAGTGCATGGTTTGCTTTGGAGAATGAAAGACTCACACCAACAGTAACAGTCCTTGGCTGTGACGCGGTCTAAACTTTTACCTGTCAGGGACATACAAGAGTAACACCACAGGGACCCGTGTTGTTGTTTTATTGCCTTAGTCATTGTGTGTGTGATTTCTCAAAGCAAAACGTTTGCTCCAATCTCATTTCCAGGGCTTGAGCCATGGCTGATATATACCTGTGACGCAAATCTTTTCGGAAAAGACCAGACAGCCTATGTTATTGACTGTTGGTTTGATCCACTGAGAATGGCCTGCAGGCCTTGTCAATGTATCACAAGGTATTTTTCTCTGAAGAAGCTGCAGCACTGCTTTAATAGTGATAGTTATCACTCCTGTCATATGTGGATTGGGCCTGGAGATTGGGTTGGCTATTGATCTATGTGAGGTTGTCAAGAGCCGCTAGCAGACTATTAGCAATTGCATTGGCCCTGTGAATTCCTTCATTGCCATTCACAATGGTAACATCTTGTCAGGTGTGTTTATTTGTTCCTGTCCTAGGAGCTTGTTAAACATTATGATGTTGTAAATTTAAGGTAAGCAAGTGTGTGTTTTTGAAATTGAAAATTAATAAATTCCCCTGAAACTTTAATCATACATATCGATGAAGTAGCTAATGCACATTATCAAAGATCAAAGTAATTCATCAGAGTGAGTGAGACACACAATCCAGTCTATGAAACACACACACACACACACAAATGTACAGGATTCATCCAGAAACGTGTATATAGAAGAAATAGCAGAAACATATAAATACTTAATCTCTAATCTGACTAAAATTAGAGGAGAGAATGTGGTTTGGAACTCAGTGACGTACGGTCAGGGTAAGCAGTGCTTACCCTTTGCTATTATTCAATTTAAAACCTTTTCTGAAAAGCCAAATTAAAATATATTTTATAAATAAATGTAAAAAAAATTCTGTGATTATTGTCAGCGAGATGGTAGAAATAAGCTTTCATAGCTTCATTCTCTATACTGAGTGAATTTGTACTTTTGCGCATACGTATTTTCGAAATAAGTTGTCTGGGGAAGCACTGCTTATGGGCATGTCAAGGTCATACTTATGCAGCAGGATTAAGATGGCTAGGATAATGTCTAAGAACATCGATGCCGCACATCACCTAAAGCTATTTCTTCAAGCTGGATTTTCGGGGAAAACTGCTAATTATTCAGAGAGGAAGGCATCTGATCTGCCTGATCTTCATCAGCGAAAAGGTAAAAAATAATCAGGTTATTCAAACGGGAGTGAAATGATCGTTGAGGCTGGCTGTCTGGCTGCGGTGCCACTTGCCATTTATACTGTTTCTTATGCCTGCTTTTTTCAACCGGCGAAACGCTTGGGTAGATAGTGGGTTCTGCGACCTCAACAACCTTACCAATGCCCTCAACAAACATGAGAAATTAGCATTGCACATCCAACACCAGATCAACCTAAAAAAAAATTGGGAACGCAAGGATAGACCTGGCATTAAATCAGCAGGAGAAGCTACAAGTGAGCATACTGTACACAATGCTAAGGTTAAAGAGAATCGTAAGATTCTGAAAGGCCTAATTCAAGCAATATGCTACTTAGGAAATCGGGAGTTAGCATTTCAGAGCAATGATGATAGTAAAACCAAAAAAAGTAATTGTGGAAACTAGGTTTAGTAATTGTACACTTATGCTGAAAAAGATGAGGTAGCTAGACACTTGGTGACTTCCACAGTTTTTTGGGTACATCAAATAGAATACAGAACAAATTGATTAAAGAAGTAATTGATGTAATTAAAAAAGAAGTTGAAGATGAGATAAATGCTGCCGCATTTCTTGGAGTGGAAGTTGACGAAACTACAGATGTTATAACATGGCACAGATGTTTGTGCTTTTACGTTATGTGGCTAAAAGTTAAGTCAAGGAGGCTTTTTTGAGATTTGACAATGTGAGCGATGACAAACAGCCTGTGTCCTTGGCGGATTATATATTTGGTGTTTTGGGAAGGTACAACTGTATTGAAAAGCTTGTAGCTCAAACATATGATGGTGCTTCATTTATGGCTTCAGAGCTTAATGGCTTCAAACCAAAATTTGTGATTTTTTTGACAGATATGATTCTTGGCTCTCAAAGAATGGTGTATGGGGAGATTTCCTGTGAAACTGATAAAATTTTCCATGTTCTGCAGAACAAAACAATCGACATGAGGTTCTGTTGTGTTCATATCAATGGATTCAATGAAAGTGGTGGAGATCAAGAAACAAAATGTTTGACACTTTTTATGATCGTTTTGAGGAGAAATGCACTACTCACAGATACTGGAACCCGGAGCAGTCAGTGGATCTGAGACGAAAGGAGAGGAATATTTTTCAAAATTTTTGACAAAAAGTCTCCAAATGAAAGCCAGGTTTGATCATTTTGGTGAGCTTAGTTTCCTTGGCTTGGTTGACTGCATAAGGTTTGATCAAATGGCAGTGTTTCGATGCCCGCCAAGTTGAAAGCCTATCTCTATAAATACTTAGATTTTTTCAGACTATGTGCACATCATGTCGGACTATACAATTTGCACCTAATACGTGAAAACTGCAAGTCACCTGGGGCCTCATTTATAAAACTTTGCAGTGGATTTACATCAGAATTGGCGTACGGATGAAATATGCGTACGCAAAGAAAAATTCAGATTTATAAAACCGTGCACACACGTCCTACAGCGTTTTCCCTTTATGAATCAAAATCAATCAACTCTATTACGTGGCACAGTGTCACATCCGGCCCAGAGTGGGCTGGATCATGGACTTTATTGCTTTTGAGTTGCATCCCTGTGTGTGTCCTTGTTTTAGTTGCTTCCCTATGTGCATCTTTGTTTAGATTTCTGCCCTATGTGTTTTGTTATGTTTTGGTTCCCCCTTGTGTTGGTTTCAATGCATTGCATGGTGTTATGTTCTTCCGGTTGTCTGTTTAGGATGCGTCTATGTTGATTATGCTCACAGGTGTTTTGTGTTAGTCCTCATTTGTTTTAGTATTTAGCCCTTGTGTTTCCTTCTACTCCTGTCAATCAATGTTCCTGTTCGGTTGTCGTGTTTGCTTGTCGTGTTATTGCAATGTTATTGCAATTAAGTTCTGTTTCGGCCCTGCGTGGCAGTTTTGTTGGTTGGAAATGCTTCGCAATTGTCTCTCAACACCGACAAGGATAACCGTGACACACAGCATTTGCGGCTATATGTCATGCCCATAGTTGGCCATAAATAGTCTGTGAAACATCCCCAAATTAATATTCATTGGTTACATTAATTACATTAGAGCAGCGATATTCATTCCTGCTCCCGCGAGCCGCCATTCTGTACGTTTTCCGTCCAACCCCAGTTGCGACCAACCGGAGATAGCGTTTCATCTTAATAATGATTCATATTACCTGTGCTAAATTTGGTTTGGAACAAAAACCTTTGGATTTGCGGCTTGCAGGAACATGGAATGAGTATCGCTGCTCTAGTTCAGTGATACTCATTCCATTCAGCATTCTGATTGACTAATCGATAAGCAACGAGCTGATTGGATAACATTTTGGCCCTGTTTTGACACAGTCAAAATTTTTCAACTCGTACCTTGGGTTTTGTAAATCCAATGTTGCACAAAACATTTGCACATTCACAAAATATTTCTACAGATGCAAAACTTTTGTAAACATTCACAAAATATTTCTAAAGATGCAAAGCATTTTTACACACAAAATATTTCCACAGATGCTAAATGATTTTACACATGCAAACATCACTTTACAACTTCAAAATATTATTGGCCCTCATTTAATTAGCAAATCTATTCAATAGGCAAGTTTCTACAATTCATCGGGCGGATGACGTGACGAAAAATAATATTTGAATTAAATTTGGGGCAGGTCGCGGTTGAACCAATCAAATAAACAAAATATATACACTGCTCAGCAGCGGGCCGTGCAGTGACGTTTGGGTATGCACTAGCATTCTGCCAGCAACACTAAAAATGCCTTCACAGGTCCGGTATAAGGTACTCAAAATTAAAGACCATCACGTGCGAATATCTCATGAAGCCTACATGGTAGCAAATAATTTCACTTCCTAATTCCAGTCTGTAAAAGATCTAAAAACTTTGATGTGTGATATCTCCGGCTCTCACACCACCGTAGTCTTGATAGAAAAGTTGCATAGTAGACTAACGTTTTGATGTACAGTTTCATCTTCATCAGAGATAGACACTGATGAAGATGTAACTGTACATCGAAACGTTAGTCTACTATGCACCTTTTCTATTAATCTTTTTTCTCTTTACAGTGACTAGTCCTTGCCCTGGATGCACCAGATTTTTGTGTTTGCAGAAGCACAGCAAACTCTCTCTCTTTTTGACCACCTTAGTCTTGTTTGCATGTAGAATTCAGCGTGAGGTATTGTTTTTTTTCTTGCGACCGAACTGAGCAATTATTTCCCAAGTCAGACCTGTTTTCTTACTGTGTACCACGTTTTTGGATTTGCCCTTCTGTACCTTTGCCAGTGGATACCTGTGAATCGAAAACCTGCCTGTCTCCTGACAGTGGATACCTGTGAATCGAAAACCTGCCTGTCTCCTGTTTTTGACTGTGTACTTTTGCCAGTGGATACCTGTGTACCAAATCCCTGCCTGCCTCCTAACTACCCCTGTCTCCGATTCTTGTACTTCATTACCTCTAGTGGTGTATCGACCTGTTTCTGCCTGACCTCTGTTATTCTGGGATTACAGAGTATTCATTCTTAAATATATGCATTGCGTAACTCCTGTCTGAGTCGTATCATTACAGTAGATGGTGATGAAGGATTAGGTTCAGTCTGAATTAAATAATGAATGTTCCCTCTATTTTCTTGTGTACTGTTGAAACTTAGGAGGACCTGAGTGCTGAGACCACGGCTCAGGGATAACACTCCTGTTGATGTTGTGCCTGCTAAAAGTTCCCCCTTTCTTTGTGAAATATATTGGACAGGTATTTCACAAAAAATACACAGATTGCTCCCTCCTGCTGCTACACAAAACGGTACAATTCACAAAACATAATTAAATTCTACAAATCTCTCAAACGCTGAAAATGTACTAATTTCAAATTATCTTATGTCACGCAGGCTACAAGCAATTGACAAGTGGGCGGAGTTCCATTTCCCATTCAGCCGGAGATCCCACCAATCAGCTGCCACCACTGCAACTGGAGCCATCTTGCCTAGTACAAACAGACACACATAACAAAGACAAGTGACAAAACTCCCCCAGAACACTGGGGACGTAACAGTTAGCATCAAATCATGTTACTTTTTGTGACATTTTCAAACTTCATAAATTGGTGAAAAACTTTTGTAAAACATTAGTTGTGTCATGGTCTCCCTTAAGGGATCTGACATTAATTTAGTTTCTTCTGTGTTTGTCATGTTATTATTTCTGAGGTCCTGTGTGCATTGTACTATCTAAGTTTCTGTCCTGTGTGATTATTCTGGTGGAGTGCATGTGTCAGTTGTGTATAGTCTGTTTCCTGCTTCTCCAGTCAGCTGACTTTTTATGTTTTCAATAGTCCAATAGGTCTTCATCAATTAGTCAACACAGCTGCATTCATTCCGTAACTAGTTATGTATTTTGGTCCTGTTAGAGTGTTTATATGTTGTCAGGAATTGTTGCGGGTGTGTGTTCTATATATTTGCTATTAACTTTTTCTTCCCTCTTGGCTGTAGTTTTACTTGAGTTCACCTTTGCATTTGTCTCATTCTGACAAGTTGTGTTATGTAAAAAAAAAATCTTATCCTAGATTTAACTTTTTTTTTTAATCATTTTTTTAAAAACAAATAACTTCAGCCTGCGTTGGGCAATGGAGCTAGATGTCCCAAAAATGGGGTAAAGCATAATCTATTGAGCATGACTACACCAACCATATTAATACTAGTTGTAAAGAACTACATAAAAAAATAAATCTATCCACATTATCCTTTCAAATTGAATTTGATTTTGGTTCTGATTTTGTCTGTTTCAAATCTTTAAAATCTCTTCTTTAATTTGTAGCACTTGCATGAAATACTGCAGGTCAAGCATTCTTTTATCATTTTTATTTATTAAATGAGCTATTGGCCGAATATGTAATATCATTATAAATTAGTATGTAATTAGTTTGATATTTTAAAATTATACTTGAATTATATGTATGGAATGTGTTTTGAGGGGAAAAAAAAATATTTGTTGGCAGCACTGTCCTCAACACACAGATGAGCACTTTAAAGGTCATGGAAGGACTTAATAACTTTCCTTGCCCAGATAGAGAATGCGTTGTCAATAAGGGAAATGGGAAATATGTAGTTTTTGTCAATAGGGCCCATGTACAGTAGAATTTAAAATGTCGCTGGAGCCTGTATTAGATCATTAGTGAAGTATTGTACTACAGGATTGCCAGTGTATGGGGGGGGGGGGGGGGGTTGGGAGAGCAGAACAAAGTAAAGCCTTTAAAGATGTAGACGTGCATGATAGTATCTCTAAGTGACTCCTAGGAGTACTTGGAGAATGCAACCAGGATGGGAGCTTCTGAAAGTCTGCCATCCCATAGTAGTAAAGAAGAGAGGTCAATCCTGCCTGGTCCCACATTCCAGGGCAAAGTATTAAAATTGAGTGTCATTGGTACAGACACTAGCCCTTGGGAATGCATACAAAAGCCAGATCCATAAGCAACAATTTTCCCCAAATCCACATTTTGAAAAAACAACAAACAGGTACTCCTATTAAATTCTATCGAAGGCCTTCTCTGCCTACAGGGGGACCACAAGCTCAGGGGTGTTTGAGAGCTGTTTGGAAAAAATGATGTTGAACAAGGTCCACATTTAAAAAAGTGAATACCCTTGACAAAGCCAGTCTTTAACATTAAGGAGGCTAAGGGGCCTGAAGGAAGAACACGAGGTGGGGTCCTTCCCCTTCTTAAGAAGAAGTCCTATTGATACTTGTGTTAAGGTCAGAGGCAACACACCAATATCCAGTGACTCATTAAACATTGATAATAGTAAAAAGACCAGCTGGATGTGGAATTTCTTAAAGAACTCAGTTGGAAACCTGTCTGGACTTGGAGCTTTGCTACTTTGGATAGATTTGAACTCTGCAACCACCTTTTTAAGGCTCAGAAAACGTCAATGCCATCTGTAGCATCAGCAGGAATTGAGGGAGTCTCCAAAGAATCCAAAAAATGACTCATATTGGTGGTGTCTGATGGGAACTCAAAGTGTAAAGTGAGGAAGATAAAAATTTGAAGGTGTCATTACTCTACGTAGGATAATAGATGAAGTTATTAGAATAGTTTTATCTGTGCGTCCCCACGAAAGGGATTAAGAACCAGATCGACAAAGTATTGGATGGTTGGTGAATAGCCACCATGTCCCAATAAGGCTGGGACATCTGCAAGGAGGTGGCAGAGAAATGTTTTGGGCCGGAATCATGGGGAGAGTGCTATAGGGCCCCTTTAGGGTCCCTGAAGGTGTGAACATGTATTTATAATACACAATATTGTGTATACGCTATATACAAATTATGGAAGCAAAATCATCTCATGTTGCAAAGAGTACCTCTGTGCCATTGGCTGCTATGGGCATAAAAGAAGAGAAACTCATGGTGTGGCCCCCATCCTAGCCTGACCTCAACCCTATTGAGAACCTTTGGAGCATCCTCAAGCAAAATATCTATGAGGGTGGGAGGCAGTTTGCATCAAAACAGCAGTGGATGCAAGAATTGTGAAGGTGAAGTCAAAGAAGGCGTCCTATGTTAACATATAACTTGCCCTGTTAAAATGTGTTTGATTGAAATAGCTTTTGATTTCAGTAAATATGACCTCCTAATGCTGCAAATTCAACAAATGGCAATTTTCAGTTCTTTACAACCTATAAAATGTTTTGAAAACCTGTTGTGCATAATAATTTGGAACTGTGCGTTCTTATTTTTGTCATTTTCATCGTCTATTTAGGAAAATCTGTGTAAAATATCACTTGTATAATAATTTGGAACGCGGTGTAGTGTCATTGTATTCAGGTTGTCCCTTGTGGTGTTATTGTCCTGCTGTGATTGATGTCTGTTGTTCTACTATGTATACTACTGTATTCCACTTTGTAAGGCAAAGACATTTTCTTTTGGGTGTATAAATTATTGGTCATTAAACCAGATAACAGTGTGCTTCACATACCCAATCCCCCTCTTTTCCTCTGTAGCAGAGATTATGCATGGCGCATACTTCTTTACAAAAATGGACCTCTGGAGTGCCTACAACCTTGTTTGTATCCGAGAGGGAGATGAGCATCAGACAGTGTTTAGCACTACGACTGGCCACTACAAATACCTGGTCGTGCCATACCATCTTATGATTGCTCCATCAGTGTTCCAATCATTCATGAACAAGATCTTCAGGGACATGTTGGGTCACGGTGCGGTGATGTGTATCGATGACATCTTGGTTTACACGGCCACGTGCGACCAGCTTGTCTCGTTGGTCCGCCGGGTGCTTGGAAGGCTGCTGGAGCATGACTTCTACGTCAAAGCTGGTGGAACTGATTTAGATCAGGTTTAAATATTCATTGCCAGGAGACAACAAATTAAAGTATCAAATAATTTATCAATCAAAGTACACAATTGCATTATAAGTATTAGAGATAGGATTACTCTGGAGATTTGAGGTAGATTTGCGAGGGCACAAATGCCTGTGAGAAGCAGAGAAGCAGAAGGAAGAGTCAGAAGTGATTCTTGGTTCGTTTGTCATCTTAGTTATACTCCATAAATGCCCTGTGGACCTGAGAGTCCAATCTTAGGGATTGCACGCTCAGTGACCTGTTGCACTTATACTAGATGATGTGGGTGACTTGAAACCCAAAGTAGCACACTGAGTTATCTATAGAGCTGTCTAGATCCTTTTGGCGACATTTGGTATTGTCTGTAAACTCATCAAGTTTTAGGGGCGCAGATGGCTCAGTGGGTAGGGAGTCAGATTTGTAGTCAGAAGGGTGCCAGTTCGAATCACGACTGAGCCAAATGTTGTTGTGTCCTTGGGCAAGTCACTTTACCCTAATTGCTCCCAGGTCGTTGCTGTAAATAAGAAATAGTTCTTAGTCAACTTACCTGGTTAAATAAAAATACAAAAATTAAATTAATCAAGCTAAGGCATAATAAATCCTTCCTTATACTAACACATGGATATGCCTAGGGCCACAGCATGTATTCCTTCATGAAGCTACTCTATGCTAAGGCACCCAGAGGAGATATATACAGTAGGCATGGATTTAGTGAATATCAAGAGGTCAGTTAATACATAGGAATTAAACATAAATGTAAATTTTATGATTCCCTCAGCACCTCATTTGTGTCCAGGAAAAACCAAATCAACAAAAACATGGACACACCTCTATCATGATATTATACTACATTAGGGTCCTGGAGAATGAATATAGGATCTACCTGAATAGATGCATGCTAAGCTAGACTGTAGTAGACACAAAACATGACTACAGAGATACCCTAACAGACACATCTGGGATAATGAGAAAAGCCACGTATTTCTAAACGTATTCAATAACATAACATTGCCGAATAGGGCGAGTATTCTGCGGGTCGAGCGATGCAACTTTTGTCTTTTAATTGTTTGAGGTCATCAATGATGGTGGAGAAATCAGGGTTGTACATTCAGAGCAACATTCTGGCCCAGTAATTGCACACATAATCCCATGGATAGCCAGGATATAATTCAGGGTGGCACGATTTTGTAAAATCATGTGGTGTGTTTGCAATGGCAGTGAGATGTTAACAAGGACTGATGCAGTCATTTGCCAATTCATGCACAAAATGAATTAGGTATGAGGCTACTTAAAAAACCGGGACCACAGAGTTTGAATACAGGTTAAACCTGTTATACAGCAATATTTTCCTCCTACTGAGAAAAGAAGTGGTGCAAGCAGTGTCTGTAGACGCATAGCGGGATATAGATATAATAGGGTACAAATATGAAATGGGCTGGCAGGTCGTGAAAAGCAGTGTTGCCACAAAGCCAATAAGATCTCACAGGGGCAGGTCTACGGCATCACAAATTAATTGATAGGAGCTTTCCGCAGGACGGGAGTTTCTCCATGCAGTCATTAATGGCAGGACTATGAAATCTACCTCGGGAGGGGGGGCTAAGGTTGTAGTTGTCCAGTGCGCGAGCGCCACCCGCAGTAGTCAAGTCGGATAGACGGGAGCACGACGAGGGACAAAATTGACCTAGCAGAGGAGCATCTCCAAAGTTACGGAGACACCAGGGAAATAGAGTTGTCACTATGATACCAGTTAGGTGGAAGGCGGGAGGGTGCACGGTATTAAAATCAGGCCCTCTGGGAACACAATATTCAGTAATGGGTGGTGTGGTTTTGTTACGTAAGGGGGACATTATCATGGGGGAGTAGGGATTGGTGTGTAATATGGAGCATCTGAAATAGGGTGTGCTACCCAAGGCAGGCCTGCACTAATAGTAGGTGTATGAGGAACACACACATTTTTGCCCTGTAAGAGTATGCTACAGGTGTAATTAAAATGTGAAAGGAAAACATTATTCTTGAGTTGTAGACTGGAGGAGCGGCAATGGGAAAAGGGGATTAGTGGGGTCAACATATATAACATTTTCCATGGACAAATAATATGACTGAAAGGAACATGAAAAACATCCTTAATCTTTATAAGAAATGTTTGACACATTCCAGACACAGACATGAGTAGGAATATATGAAGATGTGTGAGTGTGGTATGAGATGTCCTCTTTGCGGGATCTTCGGAGGATGAAGGCTGTAGAACGAGATGCCCACAGGGACAGCCGGAGAAGCCCACCGCTGAGGTTTGAAGCATAGGGTGGTAGCTGGATACATTTCTCCTGACTACAATCACACCTACAGTATAGAGTTGACAGGGGAGGTAAAGCAGAGTAGGGAGAACAAGAGGAGACAAGGGATAACAGGATCCAGCTTGCATTCATGACTCTCTCTGATTTTTCTCAGATCAATCATGGGCAGGTATGAGGGAACTGCATTCCCACTCATTAAGCTCCTGTTGATTGAGGGAGAGAGCGATACTAACAAAACACATATATATTAATAACACAGTTTTCCACACAAATATCATCATTAGGGCAATGTTGGTACATTATCCGTGACAGTGTCCTGGGTGTTAGTAAAGCAAGAGGTAAAAGGTTTAAGTTGGAAAAAGTCCTGCCATCGAGTTTGTGGCGTCACGAGTAAAACCAAGAACGGGCCATCATATTTCTTGTCCAAAAATGATGAACTTCCCTTTTTAAAATTACCTACGGAGAACACAGGACAGATTATATAGACTATTTTCGCCATATTTTAAAGCCTGATGTGTCATTGTAATGAAATGTTTATCCTCTAATTTGGCAGTTTCCTCTGCAGTAGTCATGTGACAGGGGAAAGTCTCCATCCATCTAAAGAAAAGCTCCACCAGTACCAGGACATATTTGTACACACAACTATTTGGAAGTGGGCCAATGAAATCAATCTGGACATGCATAAAGTGACCTATTGTACGTTGGGCATGTCCGATTGCAAGTTTCCTCCGGGTGCTCCGGTTTCCCCCACCATTAAAAAAAAACATGCAGGTAAGGTTTGAGACTACACATGGAAATTAGCATCTATGCTATAATCTGGCTCATTTACAGTCTGTATAGTGTAAGACTGTTGATTAATGTGCACTGTCCCAAATAAATAAATAAACAATATCCAATTGCACAGGTGTTTTGACAGTTCTGTTCGGCTCCCCATGGCTCAGTATCTAGCCTGCTCAGTGCATCCACATTTCTACACAGACACTAATTGCAATATAAAACGCCACAGGTGTGGGAAATTAACCATTAATTGACATTTTAACATGGGTGTGTCACCTTGTGTGTCCGTAACAAGGCCAAAGAGTCAAGGGTATGAACAGTTTTGATCAGGCCATAGGGGTGATTTCTGTTATCCATATGGTTTACAAAGGATCCAAACAAATATGTGATAATTAATGGCTTCATATGATTACTATCCTTAAACAGTCAGATATTTTGCATGTACAGTCATATTTTCAAGATCAATGCTGAAATTTCACAATTTTTGCAAGGGTATGCAAACTTGTGAGCACAACTGTAAGTTAGAACTGCCTGCTGACTATAGAATATACCCCTCATTTCATGTTTCCCCAGAGATCCCGTCCTTCGCTGGAGTTCAAGGATGGCCTGGCCTATTTGGTGAATGCCATATTTGATTTGAGGCAGTGGAAGGTTGGTCTCCAGTACCTGGTGGATTGGGCGGGGTAGGGTCTGGCTCCAGCACTTGACGTCTCTGATCTTCTGAGATCACCGTTCCCATTACGCACCTATATTGTTTTGTGTTGATTGTCCTCATGTGTATTAAATCTCCCTTCTCCCAGTGTGTCTTGTGCGCTCTTTTTGATTGTCCACTGGATATGCTGCTTCAGTGGTTATTGTTATAATTATTAGTGAAGAGTTTATATAGCTATTCCTTTATTCTACTGGTTATAGTAACTGCATCTCTGGGTGTGTTTGCCTGTTACCTGATTTACATGAGCGCAGGAATGTATTTATGCCTGTGTTCCTCTTCCCAGTCTTAGTGACGCTATTAAAGAATGGGTTTGCCTCCTACATACCTGTAATGCCCAGCTCAGGGGGTACAGGGACTAAGAACTGGACTAATTTATATTATTAGTTAGTTTTGCTGTATTTTGGGAGATTTCTGTTTTTAGCGTGTGTTAATTAAATTATATGGAATATCCCTGTAGTTGTGACAGCTCCTCCAGTTATGCTGGGTACACACAAAAATATTTTTTTAATCTTATAAGATTTAAAAATTGTGAGAGACCACAAACATGAAGACAAAAAATGCTAGATTTAACCATTTTTGCTCCTATAGTGTGTGGTGTGCCATGATGTGTGACAAAGACGGCACACCACACAAAAACAGCTTTTCAAACAGATTCCTGACTGTGAACGTGCAACATCACTCGAGGCTTCAGAATAAGCATGACCAACTCTTCTACTTGTCCAGTCTATTATGGCAGGTTTTACACAACACGTTGTACAGGTCCTTCAAGAAATTAGCATATTGTAATAAAGTTAATTATTTTCCATAATGTAATGATAAAAATTAAACTTTCATATATTTTAGATTCATTACACACCAACTGAAATATTTCAGGTCATTTATTGTTTTAATACTAATGATTTTATATGGCATACAGCTCATGAAAACCCAAAATTCCTATCTCAAAGAATTAGCATATCATGAAAAGGGCTATTAAACTAATCATCTGAATCAACTAATTAACTCTAAACACCTGCAAAAGATTCCTGAGGCTTTCAAAAACTCCCAGCCTGGTTCATTACTCAAAACCGCAATCATGGGTAAGACTGCCGACCTGACTGCTGTCCAGAAGGCCATCATTGACACCCTCAAGCAAGAGGGTAAGACACAGAAAGAAATTTCTGAACAAATAGGCTGTTCCCAGAGTGCTGTATCAAAGCACCTCAGTGGGAAGTCTGTGGGAAGGAAAAAGTGTGGCAAAAAACGCTGCACAAT
>JACXGM010017109.1:0-19239 GCA_016801145.1 Umbra pygmaea
AATACTGCAGTTCTTATCCACGCACTAGTCACTTCACGTTTAGACTATTGTAACGCTCTTCTCACCAGTGTTCCTTCAAAATTATTACATAAGCTTCAGCTGGTTCAAAATTCGGCAGCTCGTATTCTTTCAAGGACACCTTCTATTGAGCACATTTCTCCAGTTCTGCAGCAATTGCACTGGCTTCCAGTGAAGTACATAATTGAATTCAAGATCCTGCTACTTACATATAAGGCACTTCATAATCTTGCACCCCAATACCTTACTCAACTTCTCTATGTTTACAGTCCTTCACGTGCTCTCAGATCTTCTTCTTCAATTTCTTTGGTGTTACCTCGAATTCGACTGACTACAATGGGTGCCAGATCTTTTAGTTATGCTGCCCCCCGCCTATGGAATTCTCTTCCCCCTGATGTTCATAATAGTGACTGCTTGTTGACATTTAAAAAGCGTCTAAAGATAAAATTCTTTGAGATAGGAATTTTGGGTTTTCATGAGCTGTATGCCAAAATCATCAGTATTAAAACAGTAAATGGCCTGAAATATTTCAGTTGGTGTACAATGAATCTAAAATATATGAAAGTTTAATTTTTATCATTACATTATGGAAAATAATTAACTTTATCACAATACGCTAATTTCTTGAGAAGGGCCTGTATATCTGTTATCTTGAATGATCAGCTAGATCAAAGCTGTGCGTCCCTTCAGAGTTTTCACCGTTGCCTGAATTGTTGATGGGGATTAACCTGTTTGATAGCTTTATTTGAATGTCAACGGAATTACAAACAACACTTGTTTTGGCGGGTTTCTCCATGATTAGTTCGTACAGCAGCCACACTATATAGCTTATGTTTCTCATTGGGCAATAAATGTGATCTGCATATGTTTTTAAATCTTTTTTACATTGTGAAGTCCAAAAATGTGTAGACGGAATAAAATTTGTGATTGAATTTACAAAGAAATGCCATAAAATAATCAACAACTAGCGGCCCACCGGCAGGCACGGTTCTAGCAGGGGGTAAACACATTCGCCTGGCAACACTATGTTATGTCGACAACACAAACTCTCATTTGTCCTTTCAGAAGCACTCTTTTTAATTCATTTCAATAATCATTGTAACCTATTGCAATTGTATTGTGTGTAAATAAACAAAACCATATGATTGCAAAAACAACATTTAACATGTTTTTAAATACAACGTTGCATTGAAAACAGTAACACAAATATGTTGGTCACAGAAATTGATTGAATATATTGTCAGTGTCTCATGTGAATACACAAGTACATTTGAAAAACATTCACTAGTCTGTTTTACTCAACAATAGACTCATTTTATCTACACATGAACATAGACCCAGTATATATGCAATGAATTAACAATGATTATTGTAATAATTTAGGACCGGTATTATTCTGCCCCCCTGGTAGAACCGCACCTGCCCACCATGAATTCTCCCGGTTCTCTAGATTTGTCACCACAGGCCTGTTGTAATTACTGTATATTCAACTATGTACTTCTTCTATATTGCTTCTAATATCATGTACAAATAAATCATGTGTCATTCATTATTCAACAATGTTTATTTATTTTCTTCGAAGGTGGATGCAGAGTTGTATAAATTAACCTTTTAGTTTAGCCCATTGTGAAATATTTCATTCTTTTAGCTGACATCCAGCTATTAGCTAAACAAATTCCTACATGATTATATGTTTTTTATAAATTAAAACAACAAAATAATAATTCAAAAAACAAAATGTTTCATACTGTACATCTCATTACCTTTTTTGAAATGTAGAGTAAATAAATTAACTATATTTAGTTTTTGTTTTTCAGAAGTTTTTTTTAATATTCCAACTTTACTCATAAAATCGTTGAGTGTCCGATGGGCCGTTTTTGCTCCGTCCGGTGCATTCCTCTTCCCTCTCTGCATTCCTCCTCTATAATTTTGGTGCACAGTTAATATAAAAGAGTACAGCGCTTCAGAAGTGTCAGGGAACAAGATTACTGTTTTTCTACTCTTTAACTAGACAAGCCCCAATCAGTTAATGTTCCTTAAGCCAAAGCCAAAGAAACCACTTTTTAGGTATTGTCTGTCAGCTAAATATCGTGAATAGGCCTATTATGAATAGTAGCCTAATCTTATTGGCCATTCATGTATTAGATATGTGTTGTCTGACTGACTCATTTTTCAGGCTGGATGACAACCCTGCTCTGTCTAATTTAAAGTTCATCAAGACCCAGTTAAAAACATATCTGTTTAACATACATTTTGTCTGATGTGATTATCTGTATCCATGTGACTGTAATTTATGTCTGAGTGTCTGGGTGTTTTTGTACTGTATAATGTAAAGCGGCCTTGAGCTACGGAATGGTGCTATATAAATAAAACTTCTTCTTCTTCTTCTAACTCAGTGCAGATCCCATGATGGATGGAGACGATCGTTCCTGCCTGTAAAATTAAAACACAGCCCCTCATCCACAAAAAGAGTGATGTTTTCAGGTGATAACCCCATCAAATGTTTGGAATGACCTGAAAAAAATTGTTTGTAAGCAGGCCAAGCCGACAAGCAAAGATCAGCTTATAACTGCGTTCTGAACATTCTGGCTTGAAAAAGACCTGCAACAGATACATTGATCACCTTTACAATGTTTTACCTGTTGTGTTGGAGTTGGATGGAGGGGCAACTTAAATGTAACATTTTAAGAACGATAGTATCCTGCAACTCTGGAGCCACCAGAAACAAAAACTGTTAAAGGAGAATTCCGGGCGATTTCAAAACGTAGTTCTGTTGAATATCTGAAGTGCTGTCAGTAGCAAGAATAACTCAAACAATCTGTATTGCCAAAACCGTGTTCACCTTTTGCTAAAGTATACAACCACTATACATGTACGGGGCAAGTTTTAAAACATGCTTTGAGCCTCTAAACATGTTCGAAATTTCATTACTAGTGTATAGTCATGTGCAGTGATTCCTTATAGTGAAAACAGCTAATTTGAACAAATCAGTCAGTGTACATACCTCTGTTTTTTCCCATTTTCCAGTGAAGTCCACACTAGTCAATTGTCAAAGTCATACAATACAATATTCCAATATTTTCAGCAAAAAAAAAAACATTGCCGTGGTTATGTCCATATAATGTACAAGTCGGGCAGGTAACCTGTCAATCCTTCTTTGGCAGCTCACAGACTGAATCTACACTGTTACTTAGTTACCTATGCTCATGCACAATAACTCTTATAATAATAATAATAATAATAAACCTTCATTTATATAGCACCTTTCATACAAGGAATTCAGCTCAAAGTGCTTTACATTAATAAAAGTCCGATTAAATGGAAGAAATTTGCATCAATAAAAACATTTTCATCAATAAAAGACAAAGAAATGTAAACATTTTAATTTAAAACATAAATAGTATAGAGCACATTTGCAGGTAATGAAATAAGGGAACATATTAAAAGAAGGAAAACATATAAAGCATTTGAGGGCTTAGATAAATGCCAAAGTGAAAATATATGTTTTTAACAGCTTTTTGAATATATCAACTCTTGAAAGCTGTGAAGGCAAGTGTCAGGTTACAGCTGATCAATGTTGCTAAACTAGTTTATGGACACAACCATAAACCAATTTTAGAATTTTACAGTAGTTCTAAAATTATTGAATTATCTGCTGCCTCAGAAACACTTTGCACTGACGAGATATAAAAGTATTTGGGTTCAAGCAAGCTTCACATTGCATAACGGCATGCTGTGAAGATCATATTATCTCCATTCAAACCCTCTTCTGTATAGGTGATTATACTATATATGAAAATATGTAAGGCTCGATTGAAGACACATATTTTTTCCTTTTCAAGTATATTACACTGAAAACAAAACAATTTCACCTCACACAGTTGTCTTTGTGTTTGCTAATTAGAGATTAGAGAAATTGATTCATAATTTTGTTCTCTCAAAAAGTGCATGATGCAGCACAAAAGGTGACAGAAATATATATTTTTAATTACCTCTATATTAAGCATTGTGTCATGTGGCAACATTTGCAAATAAATCTAGGGCTTGTTTGATCTGGGCCGCGGGGGTGTGCCAGACAAGATAGAAAACTGTTATGCTTCTTTGTAATCCAATAAAAATTCACCAACAACCTAAATAATTATAAAAGTACATCCATACAATAAAAATCTAAATTTATGTTGTCTAGTGCCGTGCTATCTCTGAGCTGGTAAAGAACAATATTTCCCTGCTCACCTGAATATAATCATACATTCATATAGCAGAAGTGTCAATTCTCAGGCAGATTTTATATGGACTCATCTGATTCTCCCTCTCTCTGATATAAAATGTAACGATTATAATAATTACTTGTAAATTCTTACTGAGCCCTAAGAGTTTAACTGACAATTTTATTAAAAATAATGTAAATAAGTCAAGGGAAATACATAAAAAAGCCTTTGAAGGTGGGAGTGGGGAGTGGAGGAACTGTGGAGGTTGGGGCAGGGATCATTTCATTGGTCAACCTTAAACCTGGAATTCTATTGGTTGGTGAATTTTGATAGGGGGGAGGACAGAGGAGCCTCTTAAAGAAGAAGTAAAAGGTCTGTGAGAGCCAGATATCTTGCTTGTTTGTAGGTGACCAAATACTTATTTTCCGCCATAATTTACCAATAAATTCAATAAAAATCTTACAATGTGATTTTTTTTCACATTTTGTCTCTCATAGTTCAAGGGTACCTATGATGAAAATGACAGGCCTCTCTCATCTTTTTAAGTGGGAGAACTTGCACAACTGGTGGCTGACTAAATAATTTTGCCCCACTGTAGATCCGGCTCCTGTGCAATGTCCTGTGCCTGTCTCGATTTGGAACAGGCTCCTCTGCTGGGCACCCACCACCCCCTCCTCTGGTCATCTTGGAATTGGCTGCATGTTTCACTCTCTGGCTGGCAGGTACTGGTGCCCATCCTTAGCTAAGGATGTGAGGGTGTATGTTTCCTGTGTGCGCCCAGAGTTAAGCACTGAGACATCTCCCTGGTGGGGAATGAATGCATCTTCCGGTTCCACAATGGCCTTGGTTACAATGTCTATTGATTTTTGTTAACAGATCCTCCTTTCTCTGAGGGGAACACTGCGATCCTGGTCGTTGTGGACCGGTTCCCAAAGGCTTATGTCTCCTCCCTCCCCAGTATACCCACTGGCATGCAGACTACAGAGGCCCTGTTCATGTCTTCTGCCATTATGGCATCCCAGAGGACATTGTTTCAGACCATGGGCCCCAGTTCAACTCTTTTGTGTGGACAGCCTTTATGGCGAGGCTGTTGGTCATGGTTAGTCTCAACTCCGGGTTCCATCCTGAGGCCAGTGGGAAGGTTCCTGCAGTCTTACTGCCAGGATCGGCCAGAGGATTCGGCGACCTTCCTGCCCTAGGTGGAGTATGCCCAGAACTCCCTTTGCCACTCCTCCATGAACCTCACACCTTTTTAAATGTGTTGGGGGTCCATCCGGCCCTGGCTCCATAGAATTTGAGCCAGACCGAGGCCTCTGCGGTGGACGAGGCATGTAAAACGCTGCCCACGTGCGCCACCTGTGCACTGTGTGTCGCCAAAAGACCCAAGTAGACCGCCGCCATGGTCCAACCTGGTGACAGGGTCTGGCTCTTTACCCGGAACCTGCCTCCCTGCCTGTCTTTCCAGAAGCAGGGCTCACAGATTGTGGGGCCCTACAAAGTCCTGAGGAGAGTGAATGAGGTGACCTATTGATTGAAACTTCCCTCCACCATGCGCATTAACCCCTCCTTCCATGTCTCTCCCATCAGGCCGGTGGTGGAAGGCCCTCTGATGTTGAGAGATTGAGGAGGGGTTGGTGTATGCCGTCAGATCGAGGGGTGTCACGATACCGAAAATTCAGTAGTCGGTGCAAATAATGCTAAATTAACACGAATCTCGATGCCGATTTTGATACCATGGTAAAAAAAGGATTTTCTAAGCTTCCATGTACTTGAACTTGAAACGTGAATTTCTTATGTCAAAATGTCATAACAACACATAGAAAACATGTGCAATATAGCATAGAACAACACAATAAAGTGCAATTAATGTGCATAGTGCAATAACATTGCACACATTTTCTTGGCTAGTTCAAGGTTTTCAGGGAGGAAGACTAACATGACAACATGGTCTTGGGTAAGTTGCGAATGATTGTGTGTAATGTGTTGGGCATTGGTCCCATGTGTATGGCTGTATTGTATTGGATAATACATTTTTCCCAATTGTCAACACAAAATGCAAAATTTGGCTCATTGTGTCAAAACTCAACACACAAGAATTCTTGACACAACACTTGAAGATGAACATCTAACTGCCATGTCAAAAAGACATTCTGCAATCACAACAACACTCTGACTTCAAAAGGCCCTCTTCAGATCGATAGGAAACACACATGCATATGCACAATAAACAGTCAAAGCAGACACAACACACTGGTCAACTGTACTCAAGACACTCAAGACACAAAACTGTACATTGTATACAGGTAGCACAACAACTCCCATTACAAGTCAGAGACTATGCTGTCGATTGGGGTCGGGCCACATCACCTCGTCCACATCACAGGTGATATTCTCCCTCGCCAGGCAACGGGGAAAGTATCGCGGGGCGTGGCGTACCCACCCGTGGTTTGCCCCCACCTCGATGTCTCTGCATGCTTCCTCCATTGCTTGCATGAGCGGCATGCGTGCACGTGGTAGGCGGTCATAGACCTTTTCACTGTCATGCCGAAAATAATTCCTCGATTGGGTTAAGGCAGGGCCGTGCACAGACCTTTTGAGGGGCCCGTGTCGAAACTGGAAAAAGGGCACCCCCTCCTTCATAAATATATATATATATATAATATACTCAGTATTTATAACAGCCATAATAACAGTATAGATATACAGGGTTTCAGGGCATCATTCAACCTAATTATAACAGCAACCTTCTGTGAGCCATGTGCTTGAAGACGTTTATGACTGTGATCCATTGGTCTCTTATTCACTACACTTTCCCTAAAATAAGCCAGTAAATGAAAAAATATATATAATAGTGTGAAAAGTACAGTTGCAGTGAAAAGCATATTAGAATGATTTCGTAATGATCACGTGACACTGTAGAATACTTAACTGAAGCAATAACGTAGAAAATTCAGCTTTGATCACAGAAATAAATTACGTTTTAAAATATATTCAAATAGAATACAGTTATTTTAAATTGTAAAAAATAGTTCACCATAATATTGTTTTTGTTGTTGGATCAAAAAAATTACATTCTTCATGATGAAATATAAAAAATTCACAGTGATCTGATTCTGTAATGTGTTTTTACTACTACAACATTACTGTACAACATTTACATGTGAAGACGAGCCGAGAGTACAGAATATTATACTGTAAATAGAAAAATTAGCTAGACTAGACCTTGAATTAACCATTATTTAATATTATTACCATAACATGATTATTTGTTACCCATGACAAGTATCACTCGTCGCTTTGTGTAAGTTCCATTACGAATCAGCGTGGGGGCACACCTGCGCTTATGATTTCCCGATGGTAAAAACAAATTATATGTTGTTGTATTACTTTTTTACAAAGGTCAAACTGAAATGCAGTTACGGGTTTTAGACCAGCAAATGTGTGCAAATGTGGTTATTTTCATCAACAGGTTACAAACTAGGTTGTTGTAGCTATATGGGTGCTCAGTTTTTCCTGTTGTAAAATACATTTGGCCAAAATCGCAATTTACAAAAGATGATGTGTATGCACAGGCTATTTAAGTGTAGGCTGTATATTGGCAATAACTAGATGGCAAATGCTAGACGTCTCTCGTCCCACATGTCTCAGTCAGACATCAAATAAGTAAAATATTGCCTTTATAGACATAGCGTTTAGTACTTATTCAAACATCAAGGTCTTTGTTTACCTTTGCATAACTACGATTAGCTGCCTGCTGATGTGCGGGTGGTGCGGAACTGTAGTGCATTCAGTCAAGATAAAGGGGGCGGAGTTATCAGGTTTAGTGACAGTTTTAAGAGCGAACAAGATTTACACAAGCTCTTTTTAAGAAATTCCATTGGCTAAATATTTGTAAAACAGACAGAAAGACGTAAAGGATGACCAATACCATTGATTTATTGAAGAAGAAAAAAAACACCACCACCCAAAAAAAGGGCACTTCGGACAAAAAGGGCATGTGCTCTGCACAGGTTGAGCCCTACCTGTGCACGTGCCTGGGTTGAGGAACAGGGAATAAGGGGGCAGTTTCAGCACAGTGAAATGGTTGTGGTTGACAGTCCCGGACCAGAGCAGCCCTGTGGAAACTGACATTATCCCAGATGACAATGAACATGGGCTTCCCTGATCCGTCCTATGTGACGGTGGCATGTAGTGCATGCAGAAATGTCAGTATGTCTGCAGTGTTGTAGGGACCCAGGTTGGCATGGTGATGGAGTACCCCCCTGACCACTAATGGCGGCACACATGGTAATGTTTCCCCTGCACTGCCCGGGGACTTTCTCGATGGCCCTTTGGCAGATGATGTTTCGGCCCCGATGTCTGGTTTTTGCCAGAGTCTCTTCCTCTTTCTCCTTTCCCTCTTCCCCGTCTCTTCCTCGTTCGCCTCTCCCTCTTCCCCGTCTCTTCCTCTTTCTCCTCTCCCTCTTCCCTGTCTCTTCCTCATTCGCCTCTCCTTCTTCCCTCATCTCTTCCTTGTTCTCCTCTCCCTCTTCCCGTCTCTTCCTTGTCTTCTCCTTCCAATTGGTCCTTCAGCCTCCATATTCGCAATTGTCGCATGACAGGTGCTCATACCTGAGTTCTATGTATAGTGCTAAATATGTGACTGATTGGTGTTCAATTACCTGTTAAGTGTTTGACTGTGTGTGCGGGGTTGTTGCTAATGTTGTGTGTGTTTTGATTATTGACTGGACGTGCTGACTGCAGAGTGTTTCATCATTGGCCAATGTGTGTAACATGCACGATGTGTGTAGTGTTTTGTACCGTGTGTTACAGAATTGTGGTTTCATTTGGTGCCTGTGTGTACGACATGCATGCAAATGGTACAGTTTCAACGCTTTGGTCTCTGCATTCACTTTTAGTGTTTTAGCAATTGGGAAAAAATGTAAAAGCTTTGAATCATATGTTCTTATCAGTTTAACATCTGATACGTCCCCCCATCAGGGAACTATATATATATTAAACAGATTTTTCGAACAGGGAGTCGGAAACAGGGTTTGCTCCGTCCGCTTTGTGTTTTGTCGTTTTAGAACCGGAGGGTTTCGTTAGTATCGGTTCTTGTGACATCCCTAGTCAGATCCATGCTTGATTCAAGATGGCGGAAAGGTGTTTTAAAGTACCTCATGGATTGGGAGGGGTACAGCCCGGAGGAGCAGTGTTGGATCCCGGCCAGGGACGTGGTAGACCCCATCCTCTGGAGCAAATTCCATCTTTGCCTGCTGGATCATCCAGCACCACTTCCTCTAAGTCATTCCCAGGGCCTGGAGGGGTAGTGTCACATTTCCTTCCCAGTTCCAGCCACTAATTATGCACAGCACCTGTGGTGCATGTGTTAATCAGCGTGCCTCTTTAGTTGCTTGTTTGTCTCTGTCTTGCATTATTGTATCCATGTTGTACTACAACAGTGTACAGTTATGATTCATCCTGAGAAGGTTAAATCCATGTAAATGTAGGTGGATCCACATGAAGGTGGATCCACATGAAGTCAGTATAATGCACGACAGTCAACATTATGATAGTCATGGGTTCGACCTTGACTATCGGTTCTCTGAGTTTCCCCGGGCCTCCTGCACAAGGCAGTGCAAACAGGCATAGCGCTGCCCTGTATTTGGTTAAAATAAATCAGATTATCTATCCTGCTACGTCGCTCTCCATCAACTCATTGTGTTTAGATCGGGTGCCTGTGGGTTCCATGTTGGATTTGCAGTGCTTAAATAATCTGTAATGGGTGACATGTGGTTGATGAACCATGTGTGCAAGCTTCACCATCCCACAGATCTGTCCAAGGAGATGCAGAGCTGCCGACAAGGAAGGATTAGAGGAATTCGGAGGGGAGAAATCGGGTAAAAATATGTTAACGCCTATGGTATTTATCCGTGTTGTACTATGACAGTGTACAGTTAAGATTTGTCATGGGAAGGTTGAAACTATGTAAACGCCTATGACATGAATATTGTGTTGTACTCCAACAGTATACAGTTATGATTCATCATGAGAAGGTTAAATCTATGTAAACGATTATGTTCTCTGCAATGTTAGGTAGAGGTTTGTTTTGGGCATTACTGTCGCCCTTGCATTTGAGAAGCATTTGGTTAACTTTAATTTGTTTGCATTTCTTCAAATATAGTGAGTAACATGAGAAGCCTACATTTAACTTCTCAATCAATCATTACAGCTACATAAAATGTCTTTCAAAATTATGAATACCAACATGAGCACAACACGTTGGAACATACGCAGAGGTTTTGTCAACCTAGCTAATTATAAAAAATAAAAATAAAATGTTTTTTTCAAAGGAATGAACACCAACATGAGCACATTCTATACTGCCACATCACTCTCCAGCAAATCTTTGTGTGCAGATCGGGTGCCTGTAAAATAATTGCAGAAGTATAGCAGTGAGAAACACCTGTTGTTTCAAGCTAACTGCGGTAAGACAGTGATTCTACTTATATTGCGCATATAATATAACAAATATACTATACATTTGGACTAAAATGTGGGGCCAAACAAATATGCATAATGAAAAAAACTGGGTGATTCATGCACAGACACAGCATTCAGCCTTGCATCTATATTCTTGATTTCAGATGTTTTTCCGAGGTAAGAACAAGGTAAAAGTAAGTAACTCTGCTGAATTTACGTGAGATTACCTAAGACACAGGTGTCAAACCGGTTCCACAGAGGGCCGAGTGTATGCTGGTTTTTGGTCTTTCCTTTCAATTAGAGCCCAATTAAGACGTAGACAATTAATAACTATTAAGACTGCCAGGTGAGGGGAGATCCTAACCAATTAGTGACATTCAATCATTCAGGTACAAGGTAAAAGCGAAAACCTCCAGACACTAGTCCCTTTGTGGATCTGGTTTGACACCCCTGACCAAAGAGAGAAGAATCACAAGCTGACAGAGGCTGCCTATGAGATGGCGAGATTGCGTCTGTGGGGGCAGCAGTCTGTGTAGGCGAGGAGGCAGAGCTCTGTGTGAAGCTGGCCTATCATAGAACGATGTGGACACAGATAGCAGTTGTAGTACTACCCAATGAGGATTTTTCTTCAACACTAGTCTGGATATTGACACATTTCACTTGGATGATATTTGTGCTTGTAGAAAGTACATTATCCATACTCAATATTTGTTTTAGCAGAGTACTTGCTCAACCCAAATGGAAACATCTGTAAATATTATGTTATTAAATATTATGTCATGGTTTCCCCTGTATCTGTCATGGTAATGTTGGGTGTGAGTACTCAGAAGGCTGTTGCAAATGTAGTGCTCATTTATTGGAAGACTCCGGAACACAGAACGAGCAGGTTGCAGGGTACAGCCAAGGCGAACACGTTTTACTGCAATATACAGAGTACTAGCCTACGTGCTATTACCAGCTGCACGGACGCTAAATGGCTAACCTCAAAACCACTCTTCCTGGAAATACGCACACTCTACCTATAACACACGAGTGACTGGCACAACGTCAGGAAGGAGTGTTTATATATAACAACAGATCAATAACGTTTTACATACGCACATCAGGCAACTCACTTGTCACAACCATTTACGCAAAAGTCCCTGATAGATCTTCACAATGGCAACCAGTACTTCACCAACACAGTAGTTAATAATCCACGCCGCTTCTCTAGTTGGGGCTGCATATATACTAGAACTCCACTTGTACTAACAGGACACGGCTGTTTCAAATAGACAATCTAACCCATCTAGTCAATACAGCTTCATCTGGCCTGAACTCCATTTCCCAGCAACCCCAGCTAGGGAAGAGGCGTGGTTAACCCCAAAGGGGAATAGGTAGACATTTCAAAATAAAGGCAAACCAAAACAACATGCTACAGCACTGAACTAAACACAAATAGCACACAGTTAAACATATAAATAATACCATTTATCAAGGAGTCCATATCTCAGTCCGTAGTGATGCCAGCCCCACTGGCTGGGCGATATAGTATGTCAGTATCTAGTCTCTAGTTATTCCAGTCATGGTTTTACCTAGTGTTTCTCTGTCTTGTTTAGTTTATTTATTCATGGTTTTCCCTTGTGTTTTGTGTAGTATTGTTAGTGTCTGTCAGGTTTTCCCTGTGGTTTCTGTGTTTTGTTTTGGTTTATCCATTCCGGGTTTTTGGTTTCTCCCTACTGTATTATTTCATTTCCTTATATGGTCTTTCCTGTGCCTAGTTGAGGTTGGTTCATTGTTCACACCTGTTTTGCATTTATCATTAGTTCACTATTTAGTCTTCTATTGAGTTGTATGTGGTCAGTCATTGTCCCTGTCTAGGGATGTTTATGTGCAGATACCAGGGTATTCCAGAAAGCAAGGTTAACTTACCGTCACATATTCCCTGAACTCTCGGTGGATTAACCCAAAACTTGCTTACTCTAGGTATGTCGGTTCCAAAACGCCTGTGAGCAGTGGCGGGCCGTGCGTTTTACACCTAGGCCTTCACTATGTTCCCAAAATGAAAACGCGTTATAATAATCTTTATTAGGTTCTTGTCATTCGGCATATAATGCACCCCATATTCATAGTGAAGATAAGTTTATTCCACTCGATAAAGGTTATTTAACACGAGGCTCAACACCTATGAGACTTACAATACACTAATTGACCCGACACGACTGAAACCATAAGAATATAACACTACGCATTATTAAACATACATCCAGGGTTACCACGCACACTCAAAGGCACAGCCCACTAAGACCCCTGAATCTAAACCACAGACCTTATATATACGATCTGCACATGCTTCACACCAGTAGTGATCTAAAACAAGCAGTAATAATTAACAAGTTTTTACAGGCCTGGCGCCAGGATGAAGTGTGTCTGTTCATCTCCCCCTGCATGAATACAAATACAGTACATGCACTAAGCCCCGTTAAGAACCTTAAGGCTAGGGATGGGCCGATACCACTTTTTATGGAATGTGTACAATTACAGAGTATTTCATTTTGGGTACTTGCTGATACGAGTACCGATAGGAGTACTTTTAAGTAATGCCAAATGTCACATTTATCGAGGTATAATCTGCTATTTCTTAGATGTTGATCAGCCAATTCAAATATAGAAAAGTAAATATAACTACATATCCAGAAGAACATAATTTACATTGCAGGTCAAGAATGTGTAATATTTATTAGATCTCAATGGTTTCTGTCTCCTTCCCTAATAAGTGAGAGAAACACGTTTGTATTCGAATTTGCCCTAACAAAGCATTGCAGAAGTTTTGTGTAAGATGAGAATGTCTGAAGTGACTTTCTCCAAAACAGGGATAATTACCTAATCATACTATTCTATTAAGGTATTTTACTGTTTTATTATAATCGGTACACAATTATAGCTGATAGTACAGCTATAGCTGTACTATCAATGTAATCTATTGAACAAAATATATATAGGCGACATCGTATTTCTTTTAAGTTATATTTCTTAACGTTAGTATGTCAGAACTCAGAAATAGCACTATTTTGTTCACCCTGAACTTTTGCAAACTACCAACATTTGTCTATCCTCGCTGAAGGTGGCTTTCAGAGGCTAGGTCCGGGGCGTTGCTCATGCCGTTTTCTACAGTTACAGTATGCACCGGATTGGATCCTTCATTCTTTCCTGTACTTACATGTACTGGTATCGGTCCATCCCTAGTCAAGGCCCTGCTAGTAAAAATATATAAAAATCCATCAAACTCACCAAAGCTGCTCCTTATTTGAAAACGAAGTCCTTTCTCTTTTAAAAAGACTTCTATGACGCGGTTGTACAGCACATCTTTGCGTTAAGTTCCAATAAAAGATCTTGCCCAGTGCTGAGAGTCGATCATGCCCCGTCCTATATTCGCCACCAAAGCTACTTCTTCACCTCCATCTGCCATTCTGCTAAAAGTAAAAAAATTAGTAAACAATCTAAAAATTGAAAGTTTAAAGAAATTGGAGAAGGGAGAGCTAAGCTGGGAGAGCTAAGCTAGTTGTTGTTCGGATGGCAAACTTTTTTGCAGAACTCTCTCGCAGGCCCTAGTCTACCCGAAGACAACATAGATGAAAAAATCTTATTGGATAAAAGCTTTCATTTATATGAGCTGCGCTAAAAGCAAGGCAACTGAAAAGAACGTACTGTAGCAATGAAATCACCATATAGACTAATTTAAATGAACTTTGTAAAATATATATTATTAAAAAATATATTAAAGAAGTACAAAAATACATTTCTGATTCTGATTATCTTTGGGCCTACAGAGAAGGCCTTGCAGGCCCTGACGGCCCACCACTGCCTGTGAGGAGTCAGTTCAATCAACCTCCTATTGGTAACCCAGAGTTACTAAGCGCGCACGGCGAGTACATAAATACTTATTAAATGGATCGCTGATTTCAGGAGTTCCCACATAAATCCAGGAAGAAAAAAAGCGAGTTACGTATTTCATTGAAACTGAGTTGGAAGTTTTAATGCTTGCTTATGATGACTATAAGACCATTATTACTAAAAAAGCAATACTGCTGCATCAGCAAAAGAAAGAAAGTTGGCTTGGCAAAAAAACTGACAAAGTAAATATGTGAGTTTATGAAATTAGAAATAGGCTATTTTTCCCTTTCACTGTAATGCAAAAATCTTTTGGGCATGTTTTAAAAATAGACACGCATTTACTTTTTGCCCTTCATAGATTTCTTAATGTTACTGTAGTAATGTACATTTTTGGCTAGTAATATAGACTACTGGCTTCTCGTTTTATCAAATTATCCAAGATGGCGTAAGGGTGCAAGCTGTGTTTTTGTCCTGTCCAGTGTATATAGCCCCTTTTGTTGTCTCATCTTATCCTTCGCTTTCTAATTTCATTTTTCTTTACATTCGCTCCTTTCTAATTCATTACGGATACTTCTGGTGAACCACTCTACCCACTGGGACTTGTTTCATGCAGTTTATCTACCACACCTGGATCCCCGGTAGATAGCTAGCTATCCGTCTGTTGTTAGCAACTAGCTACCTACTACTCTACCGGATAGCGACTGCTGTCTTTGGCTAGCCTACATCTGCTAAGCTACATATCAACCTAAGCCAATACCAACAACAGAGAGCATCTTCAATCAACACAGAACTGAGATCGACCAACCTCTCGGCTGTCCGACGACACATTCATCCAAGGAATTCCAACACTGACGCCTAAGGGTTGTGCTTGCCCGATGCAGCCCGTCTCCAACCACCGTGGCTGTCCATTCGCCGGCGCCCTAATCTACCAATCCCTGGGCCGCTAGCATTCGGCGTCGACATTCGCTCTGGTGAGCATCCCTGCCAGTCTCTAATAAATGGACCCATGCCCTGATTTCTTCAATCAACTCTCTGGAATACATTATTTGACTTCTCTCGAACACCCAATTCTGGTCCCACTTTGATCAATGGACCATTTACGATTAGACTATACTGCTCATTGCTAGGTCATCATTCATAGCATAACACCACTGCTAGCTAGCTATCTGCTAGGCCTTCTTTAGCCTAAACAAATCCGTACGACATCAAGCTCTTCAGGGAAGTAAGGAACCAATACACACAATCAGTCAGGAATGCCAAAACTAGCTTTTTTAAACAAAAATTTGCAACCTGTAGCACCAATTCCAAAAAGTTCTGGGACACGGTGAAGAACATGGAGAATAAGAACTCCTCCTCCCAGCTGCCTTCTGCTCTACGACTAGGCAACACTATCACCACAATCAAAACTGCCATAGTTGATCATTTTAATAACGGGCTAACCTCACCCTGGCCACTGGCCCACCCCCGGTTAAAAGTTCCCCACCCTATGCAGTACCATCCCCTAGCCTTCCTAATTTCTCCTTCAACCAAATTCAATTAGTTGATGTCCTAAGAGAACTGCAAAAGCTAGACCTTTTCAAATCTGCTGGGCTAGATAATCTGGACCCGTCATTTCTAAAGCTCTCTGCAGCAATCATTGCAGCTCCCATTACTAGCCTATTCAACCTCTCTCTCGTATCCTCAGAGATCCCGAAAGACTGGAAAACAGCTGCAATCATCCCTCTATTCAAAGGGGGGGACACTCTCGACCCTAACTGTTATAGACCCATATCCATCCTGCCTTGTCTCTCTAAAGTCTTCGAAAGCCAGATTAACAATAAGATTGTTAAACATTTAGAATCCAACAGCACACTGTCTGCTATACAATCAGGTTTCCGCGCTGGCCATGGCTGCACCTCTGCCACACTCAAGGTCTTAAATGATATCACAAATGCCATTGATAAAAGACAATACTGTGCCGCTGTTTTTATTGACCTAGCCAAGGCTTTCGACTCAGTCAATCATCACATCCTTATTGGTAGACTCCGCAGCCTTGGCTTTTCCAATAACTGCCTCGACTGGTTCACCAACTACTTCTCTGACAGGGTACAACATGTCAAATCTGAGAGTCTGTTGTCTGGACCTATGGATGTCTCTATGGGGGTGCCACAGGGTTCGATTCTTGGGCCGACACTTTTTTCTATGTATATAAATGATGTTCCTCGTGCCTCCGGTGACTCTCAGATTAACCTCTATGCAGATGACACCATCCTATACACATCCGGCCCTTGATTGGACTCTGTATTAACTAACCTCCAAAAGAGCTTTGACTCCATTCAACATGCCTTCTATAACCTTCAACTGCTCTTAAATCCCACCAAAACTAAATGCATGCTTTTCAACCGCACTCTTCCCATACCTGCCAACCTGACTAGCATCTCCACTCTGGATGGGTCCAAACTGGAATATGTGGAAACCTACAAATATCTAGGTGTCTGGTTAGATTGTTCACTCTCATTCCAGCGTCACATTAACACACTCCAATCTAAAATAAAATCTAGAATTGGCTTCTTATTCAGAAAAAAGGCCTCCTTCACCTATGCTGCCAAAAAGACCCTGGTAAAAATGACCATCCTTCCAATCCTTGATTTCGGGGATGTCATTTACAGAACTGCCTCCACCTCCCTTCTCAAAAAGCTAGACGTAGTCTATCATAGTGCTATTCGATTTGTCACCAATGCCCCATTTAACACCCACCACTGTGACCTATATGCATTAGTGGGCTGGCCCTCATTATACACTTGGTGCCTGAACCACTCTGCCGCACTAAGGCAAAAGGTTGTAACTTCGATTTTTGGTGAAACTGAGTTATTGTAATTTTTAGGACAATAAACATAAGTTTTATCATGTAGACAAACATCAAGTTTCAATTTGGTTGTTTTGGCGGTGAAATAAGATGATGTTTTTGCTGTAACTTCAAAAAGCAGATGGGAAACTGTGGTAGAAGCCCGTAACATCAGATACTGCTTTATGCCTTAGCTGCTCCTGACCACCTGAATGAAGTTACGCTGCGCTGCCCTGAAGTTACGGCACGCTGCCTTGTTCTGACTGACCATCAAAGTGAACTGTATTGCCGCGCTGGAGTTACGGTGTTATAAAGTGTATACAGTACATGTTTTCGCAGTGATTGCTTTTGTTAGATTATTGACATCTAGGTTTGAAGAATGGCATATGGGTGCAATCGGTGCATAAAAAAGATCATCTTGGTAGCCTAATTTAAAATCCAGTAATAGCTAGCGGTAGCCTTTAGCTAGCGGTAGCCTTTAGCTAGCGATGCAAACTAGTAACCTAGGCTAACCTACTTCACTAACTACACACAAACACTTTGCAAGCAATAATCAACAACTTATCCAGTAGCAAGCGATGTATTAGAGCATGGCTTGTAGGATATCTTAATTTGCACTGCAGCCCGTAATACAAGGCTACATGCACAACTGAAATAAAATTTGCTTCTCATAGGCTAGCTCTCGCCTGCCAATGACAGTCCACTGGCTGAAAACTACGCAAGTTGGTTGGAGCCACAACGACACACCTTCCACACACACACATACACCAGCAGCAGGAATGTAGTAATTTAGATCTTACCTTTTTTTGTTGAACCCTGGTTAAAATATATACAAAACAACTCACAAGAAAACAAATCCATTAAATCCACCACAAGTTTTTAAAACTTGCTGCCGGCTAGCCAAAACCCCCAGCTTGTTACAGGCTGTCAATTCTTATTTATGCAATCCTAGAGTTTAGTGTAGTTGTGAGTTAGTCGGGAAATTAAAGGTAGTTGCAAAGCAGGCAGTTTCCTTAGCTCAATGTCACGTCTTGATTTGCCCAAAAAATAAATTAAATTGATCATTGGACAAATCCCACCATGCGACTCTTTGATGTCATATGTGTCACGTTGTAAAGAACAAAGTTTTATGTCCCATTTGGTCTCCTAGCAGAAAAAATAATCTTAGAGACCTCTTACACTCCCTTAACCATATTCTTATAAATATATGAATGATAGGTTTTTTTTGTTCATGACACCAAGCAAAAAGTATCTGTAAAATAACAAATAAGAAAACAAACTTGGTCAGACTCTTTTACTTTAAATTGAAGTCATATAAAATTACCAAATAAAGGCGACCAATCACATCCTAATCTTACCTAATTTGTGTGGGAGAACTTTGTTTTATCATCATCTGCATTTGGTTTTAATTCTATCCAGGATAAATGTATCAATACAAGACCTTCACACATCATCAAAATGTACTGTATACTGTATATGATAATAACGCAAATACTGCAAGTAAAATCCCAAGACATTAATTCTTACTATGTTTTCAGCAGACTGGCTTTCAACATTAAGATGCTACTATGGGATGATTCTGAAATATATTTGCTGTTCTAGGCTACTGGTTATCCAAATAAACAAGCCAATGAGTCTAAATTAGTGCCTCATATCCAAACAGAAGAATATGCTTTATATGCATTAAAACATCAAAACACTCTCATTATTTATTCTGACGTCTGTCAGAGAAAGTGTGTGAATCAATCATGCGACAGCCTGGCACTAGTATGAATATGAAATACACTAAAGTTATTGCGAGATCATTTTCATATGATGTTGATAAATGTGAAGCCATTTTTATCATAGTTTTTT